>JAIPRN010000521.1:59978-80666 GCA_025469175.1 Geopemphigus sp. TES_GeoC_2020 | reverse complement strand
GTTCTTTCGGTTCTTATTTCGCGTACATCGTTACGTCGTACTCGGCGCGGTACATTTTTTACGCGTACTCGGTCGCGTTGCACATCATTTCTCCGTAGACTTTCCACATATCTCTTCAAAACTATTTTCAAATTTTTGCTCAACGCGTTTTCATTATCATATTATACTTATCGAAAAATATTATACGTAGACGTAATAATGTAGATATACACATTAATGAAATACTCGTACATAATAGATTAGGGGCGTATTCTTCGGGTCTAAAAGTCGATTATGCGTTCTGTACAATATTCGTCGTTAGAAATGAATATGACAATCAGCCCCACTCGTTTAATGTTTTTCTTCGAAGTCCCCTGCTTCTTACCTACCCTCCTCCCCACCCGTCGCAAGCGCAGACAATCTGTATAATCGTAGGTGAACCGCGTAAATTACGAATATTAAGGGACGAAATGATTAAAAACTACGAAAACAAAAAAAAAACCAAACGTTCGGCGTTCAAAATTATTATGCGCTTACGGTTTTCTTAATCGGCGGTACCTGCGTAATTTATAGGACTGATACGGAATACGCGTAAATATTGACGACGAATTTTTTTCCAATCGGCCGTAGGTGACTAGATTTTTCCTCGGCGACAACGCGCGTCGGCTGGTTTTTCTTTTCCGCGTAAATGAACGAAATGACGAAACAAATTCAACTTTACCACTTTCAAATCGTTCCGGAGTTTGTTCTGCGTTTTTTTTACGACGCGTCTAATTGCGTTTGTTTAATTATTGGATAACAACGACTTATATATAAGACCGAGCATTGACGAGGTAAAAGTCGAAAAGCAAAGTTACTTAACGTGTCAATTTTTACAAAAATAAAAACTTTCCACTAGATAAATTACCAGGTTTTTAAACTTAACGCGTTGTTACCACCGAGTTAATTATTTTTACAAAAGTATGGAAATTTAATCTAATTAAATTAGCAACGAGGTTTGGTTACGTTTAAGACTACAAAGTATATCGTTTATATACCGTCGGATACGACAACGTTATCGATGATTATGTATTAAGATTTCGGGAGGGGCGTTATTACATTTTTCACGCCATTTATTTTCAACGATAATTAAAACATACTAATGTTCGCTTAAACTACTTTTTCGAAGTTAAAAATGTAAATAACTTACAGTTTTTAAAATTGTATTTGACAAGTTCGGAAAATTAGCGAATTTGTGTGTGTGTGTAAACATCAACTTACGTAAACGTAGATCGGTTTAATTTCAACGTACGAGTACGCTCGCGTAATTTTTCATTTTCTTTTACTCGAAATCTTTGTACGATTTCAAAATTCAACAACAATATCAAACCCGACGGACTAATCAAATTTATATATTTGAAAAACGTTTTATAATATAAACATACAGGTGAAACACCTTGATCGGCCAAATATTAAAAAGCGAAACAAAAATTGCCAACATTTCGTTCGACTTAAAAAACAAAAAACGACGACTACAATTTTTTATCCCAGATAATTATTTTTCGACCTCCCCCGGCCCTCCCGTAATACCTTTCTACAATTCTACCGAACGCATTTATCATCGAATACAAATATCGTGTACCCGTATTATATATATTACCCGTCAAATAAATATACTTACGTTATAAATAAATATTTACACAAATTGAATTCGATTAACTTATCAAAATATTATTTCACAGTTCATTTATACAGTGACATATACCGCCCGCTCGTTTTCATAATAATCGTGAACGGTTTAATCCGTCAAGCGTAATACGTATAAAATATACACGCTCCTATATTACTGCGCGTGTAGAAATTTTTTACAAAAAAAAAACACCCCGTTTCGTTTTTGTCGTTAAATAAACATAACTCTACGTCATATTTTTGGAGAAAATTTTTTTAAAAAATAATAATAATATATATATATGACGCCGATGAAACTGTAACGATCGGAAATAATTTCGTTTAAATAACGTCGGTATGATTGCGAATAGTTGTTTACAAAAAAATAAAATACCCACCCGGTATATTATTTATTCACTTTATGTACCGTTTTACTGTTCGTTATCGTTGGCCGATTAAAACGCGATATATATATATATATATATATGGTAGCGTATTTTCAAATTTTTTCTGTAGAAGGGTTATGAATTTTTTAAAAATATATTTAAACGTATTTTTTTGTGCTCGTATATTTGATAAAAGTAAGGGTATAGGGCGTTAACTGATAGTATTGTAAGTAACACTCACGAATAACGACTAAATTTACGATATTATTCAAATTTAAAAACGTACGTTCGTAATTATCGCTACCGTTATAATTTTTAAATATTTACGAAAAACGAATTAATAATAAATTAATTTGAAAGCAACGCGAAAATTACGGCTTATAATTATTATTCGGCGTTTATAAAAGGTTCAAGTCGATAACGTATCGACTCTCGTTACGGTTATTTATCTGTTGTAACAAAATAAAAACGTTCCGAATACCTATTATATAGCAAAGTCGTGGCATTTACGAGCCTCCCGAATTCTTTATACTTTTCGTGCCCGAATCTTATAAATAAAAATACATTCGTATCTGACTGTATATATACAAATTAGCGAACGGTTTTCTTGAGGTAGTGAACCCCTCCTTCCCGCCGAAAATACGCCACAGAATGTACAAATATAATACGCGCGCGAATAACGAGACGTCTTTGACTTCTGATCGTTCGTGTCCGCCGTAATTGTCGCGGGTTAAATGTCGCGTCGGTTCTTTTCCATTATGGCGTTAGTGCGAGCGATAAAACTCCGGAACTCGTGTAACGTCCCGCGACCTACGCGTATTTATTTGTACGAATACGTCGATAGCCCGAGGTATCAGTACTCTGTACAAACTGGACCGATTCGTCCAATAGTATTTTTCGAAAATGGCGCGCCCGAGTCGAACGAGCCACTCACCATTGGCGACGGACGCGTCCAATCGAAATGTCGGAAGAACCGCCGCGAATCTGTTTTTCGCGCTCATCGTCGTCGATCACGTTCGATGTTTATCACGGCAACGAACGCCGGCCGTGTTTCAATTTTTTTTTTGGATAGAAAAAACTAACTCGCGTACACGACGGTAACAAGCGCGCTCGTTTACGGTACGTACGTAACATAATCTCAACACGATCGATAAACGTCGTCGGTGTGTCGCGTTATTGACCCGTGATCAAAAACTAGCACGCGAAACGTATACGAATGCCAAGTATACCAACAAAGTACGCGCGTTTATACAAATACCCGAGGATATTTGATTACGGACGAGTTAACGATATTTTGAGAAAATTGTATTAACGGGTAGGCGATTGGCGACGGTGTAATGTCGTCGTCGCTAATTTTGTTCCGTTCTAAACGTCAGTGTTTGCACGCGCGTGTGTTCGCCTTTACAGCGTAAAGGACACGATTTGGCGGGAGAGGGAATCGGTCGAAGGAAAAAAAAGTGGGTCGGTTTATTATAGCGTCTCGGTAATTATTTTTCGTTTCGGGTTTCCGTCGGACAATTTGTTCGGAGTCGAAAAGAAACACACTCGCCGACGAATAAATTACGAACCGACGACCGAAGGTTCGCCGCGTAATTTCGTCTTGCCCCTCCAGCCACCTCGGTCGAATTCGCTCGTTTAATTTCGCGTCGTCGGGGCGTGATATTTTCCGTACTGCCGCCTCCACTATTAAACCGTAAATGCGCGCGACGACGGCGACCGTTCGCCCGGTAAAATTTCGTTCGCGAAACTTAATTTTACACGCGGATTTGTCGTCTCGCGGTATCCCGCCCGTCACTTTATCCGGAGCACGAATCGTATTCGTACCGCGTTCCCGGCAATTTTGAAACCAACTGGGCAAACAGTTTTCGTCTCCTTCTCGTATCCCCCAAATCCGGTCCCGCGTACTCGCGAGTATCGTGACGCAATAGCCTGCTATCGGTTCGCCCACCGATTTAACGAGTATGTCGTTCGAAAGGTAAAAGCCACCCGTCGTCCGATGAATTGAACGCATCTTTCGCGTTGTAGTATAACGTCGTAACGTTATTATTGTATTATTATTAGTACGCCTATCTACTTGTGTGTGTACGTACTATTTTTCTGAATCAAATTCGCGCGACATATATATATATATATATGATCTCTTGAACTGAGTACAGACCAAAACGGGTTAATAAATTGCACGTAATATAATAATAATAGCTACCGTACCTATGCTATTAACGACGTTGCACGCGTATGGACGTCGTCGACACATTTCGTGATTAGCGTTACGGAGCCGTTCGTCGCGCCGGGCCTTTCGACAAAGCCGAATAATAATAGTCGTACGCGATCCGGAGAATTATTATTGATCGGCCCATGTTCCGACGGTTGGACGTGTCGAAGACGATTACCGCAATACGTACGTTTACACGGTTGTCGCAAGTACGTACATAACGCATGTTTCAAAAGACTCCCCCCCCCCGGTGGTAAACTCCAGCGGGTATTTCAATCGGCACACACTACATTGCCATCGATCAATTATTCGCGGATCAACTACTCACGATTGTCGCGATAAAATTTACAAAAACGACACCTCCCATTCAATTTTGCATATGATCGGTTTTAGTCGCGGTATGATCGTCGTTCATCTCTCTACCCACCTCCCCCAATTGACTGAAAATTATTATTATTCCTCGATTGGTCTGTACACACAGCTTAACTTTAACGATCATGTTTAAAATACTTCCTTAAATATTTTACGATACATTATTATTATTATAATATATATATGTTTTTATTATTATTTAACATTTATCGTAAATATGAATAATTATAGTGACATGTTAATAAATGTTACCAGAACGTACTGCGTGTTTTAATTTAATCTCTTCATTAACTGCCAGAATGATTTGTACGACGAATTATGCTGATTATTCGTCATTGTGCATAATCATTAGAAGTCCCTGATGCTTGGATGAGTATTTTTTTACTGTTAAGTATATTTCTATCGCTATACCGTAAGTATAATATATAAATGGCACACCACATTAAGGACGATATTTATTTTCGTTTCGAACATACAACAAAAATTATTTAACGACAATGTCATTTGGATAGAACATGATAAGAAAATACATCCAAATAAAAACTTAACGATAAGATGATGTAATTTGAGACAGAATAGAGAGGATTATGCTCTTGCAACATATTGTATCATTATCATTAGGTTAAGTTAATAATGTTTTTTGAAAACGTTCGTTTTCAAATTTGAAATATATAAAATGAACATATTCCGTTTTATATTCACCTTGTGGAGTCTTATAAATAATAAAAAAAAAAAACAAATTAATAAACTTAATAATTCACTAGCAACCGCCCAGAGTAAATGTTACATTACTAGTATAAATGTCATTTTGTTCGAATTGTTCAAGATTTTTCATTTTACATATAAATTTGCATAATTAAAATGCAATCGATACCCTTCTCCAAAATATAACTACACATTTGACAAACACAAACACACACATTGTTCCATATACAATAGGCGCATCCTACAATTATCGGAGCGAAATATTTATTAATGGCAATCTAAACTATTCGCTCCTTCCACGAAACAATTTTGCGACTGGCCAATTATATCATCCAGCATCGAATCCAATCCAGACCTTGTGGACATGACCCATTGTGTTCTAGCGTCGCAATTGTTAAAATCATAAACAGAAGTAAAATGTAAAAACTCGTCTATTGATATATATGCATCAGTTTTCTGTTGAAGATGGACACTATTTGGATAAATACTGCTACTGTTGGCCGACTTCAGGCTGGGTAACAATTCGCGATCATTCGTTGTCGCAATGGAATCTAAGATTCTGTTGGACGAGTCTACTTGTCTAAATTTTTTTCGTTCAGAACTGACGCTGTTCTCTGAACATTCATTAATGATACTGTACTGGCAATTTGGTAATACAGTTTTTGGTGATTCAAAATTGAAACTATTATTAATCGACTCGATAGAAACAAGCAATTTTTGTGTCAAGTGAATAGCTTTTTTTTGTACTATCAAATCGTGCTCTTCATTCAACGCCACATAAAGAACCTAAAATACAGTCGTATTGTTTAAATATTTTCAATTTAGAAACACTAATGATGATAATATTGAACATAAACATTTAACATTGAACAACTCACGTGCAAGCATCCAATCACACATAATGTAGCAAGACTGCTGTTTAATTCTTCGAAGTTACGCCATTCTCTAATATGTTTTTGAATAACGGAATCCCAAAATTCATAGGTAAACGTTTTTACTTCCCACAGAGGATCTCTAATACTAATGTGTACCATTATTGTACAAATGTCATTAAAAAGTTCATCACTGCGAATTAAAATGCGAAAAAAATATTAAACATTCCAATTTTATTCTAAATAATTTGTTACGCACAATACGAAGCGTACTCAAATTATAGTATAATTATTAACTTTTGGATTTTAGTACACATACCTGAGGTTGTTGTGAACAAATAACGCAGTGATAAGTTTCACTATTTGTCTTCTAATGATACCCTCAGACTCGCATTGCATTAAATTAAAGCAATGGGTCTTAATAAACAAACTATAAATTATTAACTAACCACAAGTTTTAATCACCAATAGATATTTTCGTATTACTCACTATTAAATCAGACTCTTTTAAGGATGATTCCCAAATATCTAATACAGATACCATTTTTTCTAAACATTCGATGGCTTTAGCTCTTACAAATGGATCGTTGTCATATTTAAAGGTGTTTAAAACAATCGTTGACAATTTTTTTTCCAAAATAAGTTTAATAAGAAATGTTCCTGTTGAAAACGAAAAGTTAATTTAGAAAACATACTAGAAACACAATCACTATAAAATAACAGTTACAGTCGTTTCATTGATCATCTCACTTGCCAGAATTATATTTCGACGCGCTTGTAATACTGGAAATACACTGCAAACAGCTATCTCGAACTTCTGGTCTGGTATCCAACAGCAAATAGCTGAGTGTATCACACAATTTACCAAAACACGTAAAATTATCGTCTGTACTGAGCTGCACACTTTCGTGGATTCTTTTATCATCCAATGTAGTGCTAATCAATTTCAAACCATTCTGAAATTGTGTACATATAAATTATATAATATACAGTACCTACATGGCGATACGCTAGCATTATTCAACCGATTATATTTACCTGTAAGAGAATAGAATTGTGAGATTTATCAAAAAACTGACTATGAATATGCACAAGTGGCACCAACATTGGACTGTGTGTAGTATTTTCTTGTAATGATTTACGTTGCAGCACTTTTGTCCAACAAATAAACACAAACGATAATATTTCTAAAAACTTATTATAGACGGAGTTTCGAGCTTGGTTCTCCTCTATCCAATTGTCAGATTGTAAAAACTGATCGGTCAATATTGAAAAAAAATTTACTAGATAATCCAACGACTCCTATAATGGCACAAACAAAAACACTTCAAAAATGAAAACAGCATCATAAAGATATATTGATTAAAAGTGACCAAACATTATTATTACGAAAATTAGAAATCAATATGATCAAGCATGTCTAAATTACCTGTTTAAGTATGGGAATAATGTCTGAAATGTTGAGTAAAGAAGAAATGGCCGCTTCGTTTATGGTAGAGTCATAATTATTACAATAATTAAACGTCCTTACAAATTCATTAGTATAATGGCTCGAAACTGATTTTCCATATTTAGAATATTGCAGCCAATCTGTACATTTCTTCAAGGGTTTTAGCTGTAAGGCGAAATTACACGAAAAACAATTTCAATACATATTGGCATATTTAAAGAACATAACAACATGCATACACTAACCTGGCCAACAATTAATTCCTTTTCGAATACTGTATTTTTCTTAACTTCTGTGTTGCTGACATTTGCATATTTAATCACTTGCGTATACAAATTGTTGATTTGTTTGTACGATTGTAAATTTTTGAATTCTTTGAAGCGAGAAGAAATCACATTTAATAAACATTTGACGTCGGCACATTGCCAAAGTGTGAAACAATCGAACACCAATTGTAACGTCATATAGTTCTTTATTAACACAGGAGTGACTTTTGACAGTTGTTCCATATACACCAACATGTCCGATAACACATATTTGTTAAGTATTTTTTCACGCACTTCTGATTCATACGCCGTGCCAACAAATTTTTCTAGGGTCAAAATCAAAGTTTTCACATAAACGTTGTACATGTAAACCTCTTTCATTTCATGTTTGTCCATCAAATTGTTGGTCAAATGTAAATTTGAAAATATATCGTCAAGCAGAGACTTGCAATAATGTTCCATTCCGTATTCAAACGATTTATAGATTAGGTCAGCGATGTATTGACTGGATTGGAATTCGATGTATTTGGTGTGTAGGATCAATTGACGAACAGCCAAAAATACTTTTTTCCATAAACCTGAAAAACAAGCGATCACCGATCAATTACAATATGAATACCGAATGATTAGATAACGTGAAATCAATAACAATCACCTTCACGGAAGATATACTCGACGCCTAGTTTGTGATTGTTTAACGCCCATAACAACGATAAATAAGCGTTGAAAACCGAAGCCTCTCGCAGATTGGACTCGACATCGAGCTGATTAATCATCAACGATAACGTACGCGTTTCAATGAGTGCAACCATTGGCCCGTCATCGGATTTCACTAATACAGCCAGGTACTTCAAAGCAAAAGCGTACAAACGGGTCGACGTGTTGTTGTTCAACATTGGCGTTTGCTGCCGATCACAAACCTCCAGGACGCTGTTGAACCATTTATGGTGCATATTGATCGGTATGGACCTTAGCGGTACGTCTATGGAAAAAAATCGAGGATCGTTGTCGTCAGTGGGACAAAAAAAAATAAAAACCCAAACCGCGCTCACCGGCGTCGCGTAGGCTCGTCAGCAATTTTTCCAGTAACGTTTTGTCCTGTGTAGCGAAGTCATCCAATAACAAGCAGTCCAACGCCGCCATCAGTTTCTCGGTCAGCGACCGGCACGTCGACATCATTTACAACAGGCGTTCACGTAATGGCCGGACGGCGAACGACAAAACGAAAATTCGAAAAACGAAACGTAAAAAAACAACCCGGAAAGCACGAATCGCGTTGATAACGTAACGGACGCGCGTGTTCCGTATTAAGCGAATCGGCTTCAAACGTAAACATTGACGGCGGTCATTTTCGAACATCGCTGGCACGATCTAGCGGCGGCCCTCGTCGCCGTACCGCGGGTGTCCGTTCGGTAGTGATTTGTGCGTCTGGGCGTGATCTCGCGGAAAACCGCGCCAACGTTACGTTACGGTGCGCGCGAACGCGGTATAATTTGTAATACGTTTTATTTAATGGGAGCGTCGACTTATTTGTATGGTGAACGGGCGGGCCGATAATAACGTCGTTCGACGCGGGCGACTATTTTCCTATGTAGAAGACTATGTCGCCACTTGCCGATTACAGGCGACCAGGGCTGGCGCTCGTTCGCAAAATCGCGTTCACCTAGGACGTGATTGTACGTGGCGAGACGAACGGACACCCGCGATATCGTTTCGATCCGAACGCGCGTCGACGACGACGGCGGGCCTCGTCCCGGCCGATCTCCATCCGCCGTCACGATTCGCGCGTGGAACGAGTAATATCGGGGGGGGGACATATAGCGATAATTTACTCCGGTACAACTCGCCCGGCGTTTTTCTAACGTATCGACCACCCCGCGCGTTCGATTCGTACGACGCGCTTTGCCAACGTACGTCGTGTTTTCCGCCGTTTAGCTCGAAAAATACGTTTAGGCCGCCAAAAAAAAAAAAAAAACGACCGAAAGCGGTGGCGACGACGACGACGAGCTATTGGTTCGAATCGTCCAATACGAACGCGTGCTTATCGCGCCGTCCGGTATAGCGTCTACCTATTTGACGTGCGCGTTCTGTTGTTTTCGCTTCGCGTACCTGCCGTTTATTTTTCGTATTCGGCGACCACCTAACCGCCCCGTGTTCCGGACGCTTCGGTGTCATCGAGCACGTACGGCATTTACTTTTTCACGATCGTTCGCCGAAAACAGACGGCGTCCGTAATCCAACGGGCGACGGACTTACGCGGCGATCGCGTTCCCGAAACCGCGAAACGTCGAACAATTGAACGGGTACAATCGGAACCGAAATTCCGTGAGCTTTTATGGTACGCGCCGAACGTTTTCCGGAATAAGAAGCCACGTACGTCGTTCGCGGTTTTTTTGCGTTTTAAGTGCAAGTACGAATAGACGTGCCGGACACTTCGCAATTGACGCGGGTTCGAATTAAAAACACGGGGAGTTGGAGGGAGATAAACGAAAATAACGGCCGTCGCTTGTAGAAATCGAACGGTTTGCGTAGACGATCGACGTGCGTCATCTCGATTACCAGCAACTTCGTATAACGGCCGTCGGTTAGGCAAAACTTAAACCCGAAATACGCGACGACGAACGTCCGTCGATACGCGGGTATCGTCATCGCCCGTTAGCGAAAGCTGAGCTCCAAACGTTCCCAATGAAATAGAAACGCGCCGCTAATAACGTTTCGGCAGAAAAATACGATAATAACGTCCAAACACGGTGCGTTAACCGATATCGTTGGGCGTGTGCCTAAGGGAATGTTTTTACGACCGTATAAACGCGGGTACGATAAATAACGCCGTGGACGACGATAGTTTTTTAAACAAACAAAATCGGTCTCGTACAGATACAATTGTTCGCGATTAATATTTAGATATACGCGCGTAATTTGGTCCTATTGTTCAAACGAACATCTTCAAGGCTACAGCCGTCCGAAAATATTAATTACCGCGCGTGCGTGTGTGCGTGTGTTTAAACCGTTCATTTATTTTACGCGCTTCGATTTTGTCGCGCCTAACGATTAACGAAACACAAATAATGCTCGACTACGATTAATCGCTTTGTTTTAATAATGTATTAGGTATTCGTAAACCGCTAAACGTTAAATCGTAAAGCCTAGTTAAAATTCGTTTTATACGACGCGTTACTTTGTTAGAAAATTATTTTATCAGTACGTAATAACGAATTTTATATTTTGAAAAAAATACGACGGACGTCCCATATAGATATTCGAATTTTCACGTTTCTCTCCAAGCGTCCAAATTGAGTCTTGGTATTGAGTCGCACGCCGCCAACGGATTTCTAAAAAATAATAAATATCGTAATCGTATTTTTGTCATAAAACGTTATTTCGTTTAAATAGAATAAATATATATACGCTATATTGAGCGTGGCTTGAAGCCAAACAAAAAAATTTCCGTTTCGAAATAACGCGTTAATATCTAAAAAGTGTACTTACTGATTACTGGGCACGTCGAACGCATTACGTTGTACGGACACGACGTTGGACGTCATGCACACTATGAGCGCCAGCGTTACTTTTCGTATTTCGTTAAGTTGACCTTATCCGAACACCGAATAACGATTTTCGTTAATGAAATCGAGAAATGTTTCGTTACGCCGACGTATTTTGACCACAGCCCGTGGGTGCACGAGCGGTGCCGCGATACATTTGTCGCTCTAATAACCGAGGGCAAACGCCGGACACTTACTCAAGGTGAAAGAACCCGGCTGGTCGCCGAATTCGTAATAAAATCGGTCGCCGAACTTCCATCTGAAAAACATTTCACCGACGACGCATTGGAACGTGTGGCCGAATATCGCTCCGGGCTTCGATTTTTCCAGTAGGCCGGCCGCGTAATAGTCTATGTCGTTCACGTTTTCGTACAAACCGGCCAACGCGTCCACGTGCTTCGAACAAATGAAAAATATAATAATCGGTCCCCCCCCTCGGTAGACGACGGTGGACGCGCGCGAAACGTCCGCGCGTTTACTTTTCGGTTCATTTGGTCGGTCAAGTCGTCGAACGTTTTCGCCTCGGCCAACCCGCACAATTGCCTGAACTTATTGTAAGACGGTTCGCCGAAGTCTCTGCCGCGTTCCAAATCTAAGCTGATCAAGTCGATACCGTCCGTTTTGCCCGGCACTCTGAATAGGAATTCGCTGATCTAGGCCCCAAACACCGTTTTACGTCTCGTTCGGAGTTCCCCCACCCCTCCAACTAGTCGTTTTTAAAATTCCCGTTCGTATAGCCGACCGGGAAGGGACGCTAGGGGATGGTAATTATCGAACGTTATACCTCCTCTGTGAAAAATTCGTCTTGTTCTTGGGAATTTTGCGTAAGCAATCCTCTGACGAAGCTATCGTAATTGTCTTTGTTCTGCACGATGTCGGATCTAAAGTAAAAGTCGCTCAAACGTATTTTCGACGCGATCTTTCTGGATTCGCTGAACAGCCTGTAATACGCAAACGTATTGCTTTTAGAATAGCCCGTAATGAAAACGGATTCGGGCGCCGTATTGTCGTATTTTACTTTATAAATCCTTGTACGTAACTATGGAGCGCCCGAAACGCCGCGGACGTGAAACTAGTTACGGTGGTCGGGTTTAAGAACTGATCGTAATTATTGTCGAAGCCTTCGTCGGACGGCAGCAAATTGTTCGCTTTGGCGTAATCTCTACCTGTGAATTATCGAAAACCGAAAACGGGCGATTGTCACTAAAACGCCGCGCGTCGTTAGCCCCGGATGATTCCGTGGTCGTCGGATACTCCGTATTCGGTCATTTACCCACTAGTATCGGCACGAACTCGTTGTACGTCACGTGCTGGTACATGGCGACGAGTAACCGTCTGGCTTCTTGGTACAATCGCTCGTCGTCCCAAGAAGGGTTTATACGCCTGAGCTTCTCGCACAACGCGTTGTGCAGTCGCATCAAGGAAATCGTTTGGACCGCCATATCGGGATGTTGGTTCACTCGTTCGTCGCCTTGAACGATACCAAGAAAGAATAATCTAAATGACGGGTCCCCGCGAACGGAAACGAATTCGTAGGCAACGACGACGAACAGAAGGGAACCGTCGGAATCCTAAACGATCGTTATTTTAATTGTTTACGAAGCGACGTAATTACCGGAAACGTAGCACACCGTGTTGGCGTTGGCTACGTTGCAGAACTGTGTGGCGTTGTTTACGTTGGGCAAGTACGACTGTCCGTTGGAACCCACCTGTTTTCTGAGTTTCCCGTTAAGAAATGACCGTACTAAAGTCGCCGTGTTATCGTCCGAACCGTATAATAATGACGCGTCAATGAAACTAGTAACTCCGATTTGCTAAATTAAATACACAAATGGTAGGCAGACGTACATATATTATTTAAATACGTTCGAGTTAACGAATATACGTTCGCGTATAAGACGAAGCGGCCGCGTGTTACGGTCAACCGCGTTCGTCGTCGTTAGGTTTTTACGATTTTTCTCGAAATCGTGACCGCGACTTAAATAATAACGAAATGGCCGTAGCGGCAAAACAACACTACTTAACGAATGTGTTTCGCCTTTGTTACCACTCCGAATTGCGCTCTTGATATACCGAACGTAGTGTTTGTAATCGTGCGAGAATTATATTTATAAACATTTCGCCCGATCGACGGCGAAACGAAGTGTACTGTAAGGGTAAACTCACACGAACCACTCGTGAACGATTTTTTGTGATTGTAACGTGGTTGTACTGTCGGCGAAATCGACCACTTTTGAACAACTTTTTTGTGGTCGTTAGAAGTCCGAACCGACGTCGATATAACCACACCACAACCACGAATATGGCGTACGTTCTTTATTTCTATTTTAGATGTTTTGCTTAGCGTAAAAAATGGCTTTAAAGAGGAAGCACTGTTGTTGCTTTTAATACAGCGAAGAATGCGGCGTCGTAAGAAGAGACAATTTCGGGTCCATCCTATTATTGAAAATAAAAACGAAAGCCAAATTAATTTGCTATATAATTCGTTGAGTACGTACGACCACAAATTTTTTAATTATTTTAGAACGAGTAATATATGTATAGATTATATAGACGGCGACGATATTTCTATAAACATAAAATAATAACGATAAAATTTAGTGCCGGTGGTCGGAAAGTGGTTGACGTGTCGCAACATGTGTGTTATACGCTCAACCACAGACGACCACAATATCGTGGGCGATACAGCCGACACGATGCGACTGAAGTCGAAACTGACGGCAGAAAGTGGTCCGTCTGAGTCCTATCGCGTTCTTCATATTATTTTAATATATCAACCACGAGCGACCACTGTTTTTCGGTCGTAGTGTGGTTCTAAAGTGGTCCGTGTGAGTTGACCCTAAACGTACATATGTTTTTTACATATGTATTTGCGTCGCGGATGGTAAATACGGATAACGGCGAGCAAACGTTATTATTATTTGGACGAGTTTAATACATTTTGAAACAGTACGTCACGCGAATTGCTCCGGCCGTATAAACGGGCGGGTACTTGTAACGCGTAATCCACGAACTTACTTGTCTGACCGGTTTGATCCGGCAACCCAGATCCGAAGTGTCGGACGCTCGGGGAGTGGATAAACACCGTTTTCTCGAGACCGAATCGTCGCGCGGGATTTCGACCGGGAGACACATCTTCTTCGGTACAACGTTCGACGTCGACCCGTCCGGATTGCAACATTGCAACGGTTTACCGTTACCTTCAATCATCGATACTATCGTCGATTCGTTATTCACTATAAAACCGCCCAGTTTCGAACGAGACGCCGATTGCGGGGTATTACGGCAGTCGTAGTACGATTCGTGACCGAATAAATTACGGTGCGCCATTCAGTATTGGCGTTTGTCAAAATTTTCAAAAAAAAGTGCGGGCGGAATAACCGTTTGATTATTGTTATTATTATTGAAAAACCGTTGTTATCGTGCCCGTAAGACGAGCGTCTACGTAAAATGTTTGAAACACGAAAACCCGAACGAGTGCCGACGAAAAACGGATAGTATTTATAATCGAAAAATATTTTACTTCGCTCGAAATTGTTCGTACGGATTTGTCTATCAGTAGAGCGGCATAGTTGACGAAAAAAAAAGATACTATAATTTAAGTTTAGTATTAATCGCTGCGAGGTTAACGATCGAAAAACGTATATTAGCGAATGGGAAACTATTTGGTACACCGAGCGAAATATTTAATCTACAACGCGGCAATTGCGAAGAGATACGAAACATTTTTCGTGTTTTACGCGACAGGCCAATACTGCGCATAGTTTACAGGAGAACTTGCGTCTAAAAACGCGTCTATTTCGTATCTACGTTGAACGCGCATACTCACCCGATGATTTGGAAAGCGTTAATTCCGTGTCGTGCGCGACCATTTGACCGAATTGCATTACGAACAGATTATGTTTGGGCGCGGGCGTATCGACGTCGTTGAAAATAGCCGTTCGAATTTTTCTGGAGTTGGGTAATTCGCGACCCGACGTCGCTTTTCTCGGTTCGCTTACACCTTAAAAACGTCGTACGGTACCTATATATACTCACACACGTTCCGTTCAAACGGAACACATCGATTGTATCTTACCGTCGGAGTAATCAGCCTGAATGATTCGCGTGTTCGCCGTATTGGCTTGACCCCAGACGGGAAACAGTAGGTTATTACAACCGCCGTTTATGGTTCTGAATTTGGCCGAGGGGTCGCACTCGGGCTTAGGGAAACATCGATCGGCGAGATCGATATCGGCAGGTCCTAAAAGTCCGACGGCGTTCGACGAGTCCATCAACGATCTACAATGAAAGTGACGTTTATTTCCGTTAAAAGTACCCGCGATACGGCGCGCTAATAACGCGAATCGTTCATTACGGTATCTTAGACGGATTCGTATCCATCGGTTCGTCATCCGCTTTAACGTAGTTCGTTCCCGCACCGTACAGTGGCCCGTTATGGTTCTTCATGGCGTTCAAAGCGTGTATACAACGTGCTCTCGATGGCCCAGTCGCGGGAACATTTCCTAGTGAATTATAATTACGAATAAGGACGATTATTGGTATTCCGGTATACCAGAGGTGGGCAACAAAACGGACCGCGGCCGAAATTCGAGTCGTCAGCGTAATATCGACAAATTTTTCAAACGGCAATTCGATTTACGATTAACGCGATTTTTCGAGAAAAAAGAAAACGTTTTCTTCGTTAATTTTTCGTTACGATTAGGAAAACGGGAGACAAGATCGGACAAACGTTCAACGCTCTATATAACTGAAAGTGTTGAAAAACGAAATAGCGTCGCGTTAATTACGGATTCGTTTTGTTTTATTATTATTTTCTTGGATGGAAAATGTTAAAATTATCACGACGAAACACTCACCGACCGCTGATGTCGCCGCGTTTCGATCGTGGACGCCCGACGAGCCACCGCCAGCGACGACTAGCGAAGCCAAAAATATCGTAACGCTTTTCATTTTTTGCACGTACGGCCGCGGCTATCAATTAATAATATACGAATGTGTCGACCGAAACGCGTAATTTTGTCGCCGGCGAGCCCGAATAGGCCGTAACCCTACCCACTTATTAGCTATGTATCGGTTTGACTTAATTTACACGAACACAATACTATCTTCCGCGAATACTATCGCGCGCGCCTAAATATATTCAATTATAAATAATTCCTTTTACGCGTCTAAATAATTACTACGATATACTACTATGGAATTCGCATCAATCATTAGAACGTTGACGAATCTACTTAAGCGCAAAATTACTACGCGATTGTCGTCGACGTTCCAAATAAACAGTCCGCGATTATGATACGCGTAACGCGCCGCGGCAAAAACGCACAACGCGTAGTTGGAATTTCAACGAAACAATCGCCCGTACACTAACGGCACAACGTATCGAATGGACAACATTAAACAAGCACTGGCGCTAGCCCGTATAAGAGTGTACGTACAATATAGGTTCGCGAAATACGAATGGGAACATGGAACCGATTATAAGAACGAATAAACCGGTAGTAGTCGGTTTGAATTTCTACGGAAGATGTTCGTCTACAAATCGTGCGGCGTTTTTTGGACGAATCTCCGATATTTTACAGCGCTCACTAACGCCCGTGTCCTTTGTAATGATAGATCGTGTACGGTCCTACGGTTTTCAAATCAATAATCGACGTGAATTGATATCGTTCGTTTATAATAAAATACCCGTCTGTGCAAATACGCTATGATATGTATCGTCCAAATGACACTAAAAATTCGTAAAACTATGTATTCCAGATTTTACTCGTGGACCAACAATAAGTTTATTAGACTAGTGGTAAACTTCGCGACCTTAAATTCGTCAGCCAACAAGATAAATATAATATACGTATAGGCGCTATACCGCGTACGACTAAAAGCAACGTACAATAGCGAATTAATTGTTACAAAACTAAATCAAAACCCGTGTATTTTTATCGTTGTGTCATCGTTATGATCGTATCAGCGAGTTAACGTTAGCAGCATTACGTAAACAGTATGGAACTCATTCACGGTGTTACGTTTACTCGGGATTTGAAGAACAAGTACAGCATTTTTATCTTACGATTAACTGGCGAAAAAAATAGACGCATACGTCGTACGGTGTTGCGCGAGTCCAGGGTTTGCTCGTCTATTATTCAATAGACGAAAGACATTTAACAGTGCCCAAAATATTTCGGCATTTATCACCACGGCCATTACACAAGAGTTTGAAACCGAGTCGGACAAAATGAAATTGAATAGTTTATAGGCATTTTTAAACAAACACGTATTTAACCTAAAAATGACCAGAGAATTTCCGTTGAACGCAAAATATTTATTATACATAAACGAGGCACCGGATGGATAAATAACTTAGTCAATAATGCGATTAGTTAATCAATAAGTATATTCATTTCTACAGTATCTATGGTATATATATAACTTTTATATAATGTAAATATATACTTATACATAATTATAGTTTCCCCGACGTTAAAAATTAAACACAATAAAACTTCCAATGCGATTTAATTTGACAGATTATTTTATAACAAGAACGTATTTAAATAAAAAATAAAATATCCCGCAAACCCTATTGAAGTTACTATATAGTTATTATTCTTTCCAATAGTCAAAATTCAGTTGTGGCAATGAGTCGCAAGTTACCAACGGATTACTGAAAAAATAATAAGACTTAAATATTATTAATAACGAAAAAACTATGTTCCGTATAAATTTGATTAATTTACTCAGAAAATAGTTTATTGGTTTTTCAGTCTAGATATAGAATCGAATAATGATAATATTTATATATAACATTTAATAACATAAGTAAATGATTCTAAAAATAAAAATTTATCGAACACCAAAGTAATATAATAGTAGACGATAAAAACCAACGCGTGACACTGTCATATATCTACGTTTTAAATAAACGCTTAATTATATATTATTTATAAGCTCGATAAATTGTCTTTTTTTTCGAAACTTTGTATAAACAACAATTAGTTATTACAATTACAATTTATTACGGTTAAGAGGAATTATATGACGAAATTAGATTGCTCAAAGAAGCGAATGGCGAAAAGAATGACGCGAGGTAACCGAGAGGATAGAATGGATGTAGTATTAAAAAAAAGGTTATTCTTTTCAACTAAAAAGGCGAGCTTCCTTCGTTGTGTCACTAACGCAGGGAATTAGAAAAGGATATGTGGAATATCACAAATAGCGTCTAAAGAATGGAGAGTACAGAGGGGAGAGTTATTAAAGGATAGTTTGAAGGAGTGATAAGGAAGAAGGGTATGACCCAATCTATGCCGGGAAAAGGAGCAAATAATTTTCCTATTGAGTTCAAGATTGTGGAACCATGGATGAATAGGAATTGTGGGTGCAATCTTCCAATACCACCTGGCATGGTTAAGAGGTAGACTGAACAAATTGTTTCGCCACATACGGATTGTGTGGGTAGATAAATCGTTATACCTTACATTTTATGTACTAATTTCGATTTGGAATTCATTTTTAATATAATTATAATATCGTTAAAATACGTATTCGAGAATATACAATGTACTCACTCTTGATTATTGGGTAACTCAAACGCCTTCTTTTGTATAGACTTAATACCTGACGTCTGGCATAGGATGTATGCCATTGATGTTTTTCGTATTTCGTTAAGTTGATCTTTTTAAATAGAAATATTATGTTATAACAAAAACTACGTTTATAAGTAAAATATATTGTTATTTATTATTAATAAAAGCGATAGTGGTAGTAATAGTTTGATATTATTCGATGTAAATTAGTGTTATTATACACAATTATTGTAGCCACTGTAGAAAGTATGTAAGAACAAATCGACTGCACTAGAACATTACATGATACGTACCCAAATTAAAAGAACCGAACTGGTTTCCGTTTTCGTAATAAAATCGATCACCGTACTTCAATCTGTAAAACATTTCTCCGATGATGCATTTTATTGTTGAACCACATAAGTCCCCGGATTTGGGGTTTTCTAAAATAGCACCCACATAAGCGTCAACGTCGTCCACATGTTTGTACAATTTAGCTAACGCTTCCACGTCCTTCAAAATGTAAAGCAATGTAGCAGTTGACTAGCCGAAAAACAATAGTATGTTTTACTTGTTTTTCCATTTCATTCTCGAATTCCGTAAATGTATCGAATTTACGCAATCCGCATAATTGTCTGATTTTGTTATAGGGAGGTACTCCGCCATCTAAGCCGCGTGCTATGTCAACACTTATTAAGTCAATTCCAAACGATTTGTTGGTTTTAAATAAGGACTCCAAGACCTAATTATAATATTACAACAATTCATACATTCAATTTAACGTCCGAAGACCTTTGTTATTGTATTTCAAACGATATTATCATTCCTTAATAGTGGTGACACTAATTATCTCCGCATCAGTGGCGTACTTAGACCTGAATTTTGAAGGGGAGTTCAATTTTTAAATACATAAATTGGATAACTCTTAAAAAACAAGGCATATTATAAACTTTAATAGATTATTCATTTTTAATGAACATGTTATATTATGTGTATTAAATTTTAAAATATTTTAGTTTTTCCTTATAATTGACTAAAAATATATATCTCGTAAGAAATACATTATTTCTAAAAAATTTTCAGGGAGGGGGAGCTTATCCCCAAAACCCTCCCCATTTATTAATCTACTGTTCCACGTACAACCCTTTAACAATAAATGTAAATATATATACCTCTGCAAAATATTTATCTTGTTTTTGTGATGGTTGAAAAAGCATTCCTCTGACGAGATTATCGTAATGTTTATATTTTGCCACTATTCCGGATTTAAAACTAACATCACGCAAAGAAATTTTATTCATAGTATTTCCAGCTTCATCAACAAGTCCGTAAAAATATTTCAGATAATTCTAATACCGTACGAAAAAACGAAAACAGTGTTTGTATCGTCGATTACGTAATATATCCTGGTATTAAACTATGAAGCGTTCTAAATATCGAATACGCAAAAGTGACAAATATAGACGGGTTTAAATCTTTATTGTATTTTTGATTGAAACCTTCCGTTTCCGGCAATAAACTGATTTCCTCAGCAAACTTTCTACCTACGGTTATGAAAATATAATATAAAATCTTCTATGAAATTATGCAAATATTTAATGGAATTCTCGTTTTCAATTATGAATGCTATACAAGGATAATACGTACCAATTATTAGCGGCAACCATTCGTTGAAAACTGTATGCTGATAAA
>JAIPRN010000521.1:0-53683 GCA_025469175.1 Geopemphigus sp. TES_GeoC_2020 | reverse complement strand
TCTAGATATAGAATTGAATAATGATAATATTTATATATAACATTTAATAACATAAGTAAATGATTCTAAAAATAAAAATTTATCGAACACCAAAGTAATATAATAGTAAACGATAAAAACCAACGCGTGACACTGTCATATATCTACGTTTTAAATAAACGCTTAATTATATATTATTTATTAGAGGTAAACAAGCTCGTTAAAAATATACCTTAAATTTTATGTACTAATTTCGATTTGGAATTAATTTTTAATATAATTATAATATCGTTAAATACGTATTCGAGAATATACATTGTACTCACTTTTTAAAATTGGGTAACTCAAATGCCTTCTTTTGTATAAACTTAATACCCGACGTCTGGCACACGACGTATGCCAATGTTGTTTTTCGTATTTCGTTAAGTTGATCTTTTTAAATAGAAATATTATATTATAACAAAAACTACGTTTATAAGTAAAATATATTGTTAATTATTATTAATAAAAGTGATAGTGGTAGTAATAGTTTAATATTATTCGATATAATTTAGTATTATTATACACAATTATTGTAGCCACTGTAGAAAGTATGTAAGAACAAATCGACTGCACTAGAACATTATATGATACGTACCCAAATTAAAAGAACCGATCTGGTTTCCGTGTTCGTAATAAAATCGATCACCGTACTTCAATCTGTAAAACATTTCTCCGATGATGCATTTTATTGTTTGACCAAATAAGCCCCCGGTTTCGGGTTTTTCTAAAATAGCACCCACAAAAACGTCAACGTCGTCCACATGTTCGTACAATTCGGCTAATGCTTTCACGTTCTTCAAATTGTAAAGCAATGTAACAGTTGATTAGGCGAAAACCAGTAATTAAAATACCAGATGCCTATTTACTTGTATACTTATTTCATCGGTGAATTCCTGAAAAGTTTTGAACTTTTTCATTCCGCATAATTGTCTGAATTCGTTATAACACGGTAAACCATACTCTCTACCGCGTTCTATGTCAATACTTATTAAGTCAGTTCCTGCCGTTCCGTTTGACATTTTGAACAGGAGCTCGCTGATCTAATTATAATATTAAAACAATTCGTATATTTAGTTTTACGTTCGAAGACATTATTATTTTTAAATATAATATAATAATTTAATATAGTTAAAGTATTATTTTTCAAATGATATTATCATCTCTTAGTGACATTTATAACCTCCACATACAATCCTTTAACAATAAATGTAAATACACACCTCCGTTGTAAAAAATTTATCTTGCTCTTGTGAGGGTTGAGTAAGCAATCCTCTGATAAAACTATCGTAATTTCCATTTTTCTGCACTATTTCGGGTATAAAATAGAACTCACTCAAAGGTATTGAACTTGTAGTTGTTCTAACTTCATTAACCAAACTGTAGAAATATTTTAGACATTTCGAATCCAATTAAAAAATGAAAATACGGTTTATATAGCCGATTACTTTACAGTTCCTTGTATTAAGCTGTGAAGCGCTCTGTAAATCGCGGTCGCAAAACTGGCAAATATAGTCGGGTTTAAATTTTGATCGTATTTTCGGTCGAAACCTTTCTTTAACGGCAATAAAAAGTTTTCCAAAGCGAAATCTCTACCTACGATTATGAAAATATAATATGAAATCTTCTATGAAATTATGCAAATATTAAATGGAATTCGTGTTTTTAATTTTGAACATTATACAAGGATAATACGTACCAATTATTAGCGTTAAAAATTCGTCGTAAGTTATTTTCTGATAAATCGCGATAAGTAATCTTCTGGATTCTTGAAACAATCGCTCGTCATCCCAATTCGGGTTCACTTTTTTAAACGTATCACAAAATTTGTTATGTAATCTCATTAACGAAATCGTTGTAACTGCAATATCGGGATGTTGGTTGACCCTTACGTCGCCTTAAATGATACGAAATATTATATATAAATATTTTGTCGTTAAATAATAACGATAATTATTGAACATTGTAATATTTTTACATTATATTTTTATAATTATAATTATAAGTTTCATTGAATTCATTGACGAACGAAAATTGAATTTATAGTTTAAATAATAGAAATACCAGCAAACCCCACTCCCACCAACAAGCACTTATTGCTTATTTGCCGCGGACCAATATTTTATCTTTTTAATTCGCTTACAATGACGGGTATTTATTACCGGATATGTAGCATACAGCTTGGTCGTTATTTACGTTACAACTTTTCGACGGGTGTTCTGAGTTGGGTAAGTATGGCTCGCCATACTTACCCGTTTGAATTTTGAGTCTGCCATTACGAAACGTTCGTAAAGAAACCGCCGTTTCATCGTCTGAGCCGTATAACAATGACGCATCAATGAAACTGGTTACGTCGTTTAACTAATTCGGGTGCACAAAATATGAAAATTAAGTTAGAAGAAACAACATTTTTCATTGGCTAAAAATAATTGTGGATAGTGTAATACAAATTTCAAAATATTCTTCGGACAAACGTATTTGTACATTATTTACAATACGCGTTTTATATTTACGTCACAATTTAATTCAAGTCAATCGATCAAAAACAGATCTAAACATTTTTATATCGACGCAGTAATATAAGAATACATATGTGGAATTTAATAACAAGTTATAATACAATCGTGATATGCATATAAATATTGTCCAGAAGAATAATTCAAAACGATTAGAAATATTAAACCGAATTAAAATAGGAATAATTGGCGTAATTCGTTCCGATAATAATATAATTATTTACTTGTCTGACTGGTCTTATACTACAACCTATATCCAACGTGTCAGATGCTCGAGGAGAGGAAAAACATTGATTCCCTTTTGATTTATTTTGGTCCACTAGAGTTGGAATTTGGAGACACTTATTCGGTAAATTGTCCAACGACGTACCATCCGAATTACAACATTGCAGAATGCTACCGTCATCTATTATGAACAAGATAAATTATACTTAATCACGTTTCTTTAAAACTCGTAGTTATTACGTATTTTTCAAATTCTAAATTCCACTAATGTAGTCATAAATACTTAAATTAAAAATTAGTTACCAGTAAAAACTTTCAAACCGTATGAAAACGAACACCGCAGTTTAGTAACAGTCGGTCTAACCGAGGTAATGTGTATCACTCTTAGAAAACTGATCGTATTTAACTACTTAAAGTTATAAGAAATTTAGAAAAAATTTCAAAGAAATAACCATCTTATATTATAAAGTATCTTGTAATGTCAAATGTACGATGTTTGTATTTCACTCGGTCGTTTCAACAATATTATAAACAAAACGGAAAATTATTAATTAATAGTTACCCGATAATCTGGGTCGTAGTAATTGGGTATCATGCGCGATTATCTGTCCGAATTGCATTACATATAAATTGTTAAAATTGGTGGGTATATCGTTGTCTAGGAATATAGATGTTCGTATTTGCCTGGCATTTGGCAGTTCGGAACCCGTCACCGCTTTTCTTAGTCCATTTATACCTTAAACGCGTTAATCATCGTGGACATATTTCGTATAAACAAAACTATATCGTTGTACGAGTTGTTACCGTTCGAGTAGTTTGCTTGAATAATTCGTGTGTTGGCCGTATGAGCTTGTCCCCAGGTTGGATGCCGTAAGTTATTGCAGCTACCATCCATAGTCCGAAACTTGTTAGACGAATTGCATTCCGAACTGCGAAAGCACTGGTCGGCAAAACTGATTTCAATGTCATCGAGAAATCTCGTGGATTTCGATGAACTCATCAACGATCTACATTTCGACATTATGTTTATTAAAATAGAAATCGGGGAAAACGTTATTCAATTTTTTTACGGTATTCTAGAAGGTGAAACTGTGTCTACTGCTTGGTTTGTGTTATCTTTTCGTATCCAATGGCTAATAATTTTACGGCTATTCCTCATCCAATTTTTCGTTGGATGCTTGTAAGGCATTTTCAACGGATTTTTATTATCTAATTATGATAATTGTAACGGAAATATTATATATATATATATTCTGTTCGCTTATATACCTCTGCGGAATGCATTCGCCTCGTTTTGAAAATTGGCGTACAATAATCCGATGTACAAAACTGAAAAAGTCGTCGCACCTTTCATTGTCAATGATTATAAGCTGTACCACTGTACCGTCGGAACACTGATTACGCGAGAAATCCGTATTTAAGTGACTCTGCTTAACTATATTGTGTGACTGAGAAAATTATTTTACTCGAATAACACTATTGTATACAAAAATTATTCATGCCAATACAAATATTGTGTTTGGCTTAGTTTTGTGATCATCAGTGTTCATTAACCGAAATATTAACATATTTCTATATTATAACGAATGGTTGCAAATTTCGTCCCGAATTTTTCCCTATTAATTAATCAATTGTAATTAAGATACATGTCAGAATTTTAAAAAAACACATTATAAAAGGTAAATATTAACGTCATTCCGTATCGTAATGTGATATTTATATTTATATAAATATTGAGAATGGCGTATCTAAATAAATATAATTTGTTGTACGTGTTAAAACGTTTTTAGCATGAAAACAAATTAAAAAGTAACATTAGATACATTTTGATTTCATTAACGATTTCTTTATTTTAATTTATGTTCAAAATGTTAATGCTTGGCACACGAAAAATTATAAGGTAATTTGGGGAAAGAATTTAGCCCGATAGGTAATTAATGATCCAGGCCTTTACATTTCGTAGTAAAAATAAAATAATTGAATTACAAGGTTTGTTTGTTTTTTTTAAATCTGGAAATGTTGAAGAGGTTTTAGCGAGATATTTCATTGACGGCTAAAATGCTTAGGGAGCATAGTACACTAAAATATGAAGAAGAAAAATAGAGGAAACTAAAATGTTTGAAGTAGTAATAAAGTCCTATCATATTTATTCCGTTTTTCTGTATCCTTGCATTTACACTTTTCGCGGTCGCATTTTCAACCACAATGAAAATCGTACGTTATTTTATATTACGTCACAATACTCTATTCTATTCTTTTTAAACCGTTTATAATATGTCCGTGTACAGAAGTAAACACTGGTATTAATGTGTTTTTTTACGTTAGTAAATTAATGAAATTGATAATTTTATCTAATAAGTAATACTCCCGCTATCTGCGATATTAATCATAATTAATTATATATCCTTTTCAATCGCTTTGTTTTATCTTTAGAACGCTCACGCTTTTTTCCCCTACTAAATTCCCTCAAAATTCCATTTAATATTCGTCGCATTCTCTTTTCTCAATCTCGTTCTGTCATCTTCGCCACCATAACATTTTCCCATAATTTCGGTCTGCTTGTTTAAAACCAATTTAAAATACAATTGTAAATGTAAAGTCAAGACTAATTGTTTATTACAAAGTTTCGATTAAAAATAAAGAGATAATATTTACATATTAGACCTATTTGATTGAAACACCTTAAAAAATTATAACGATTAATGGCGATTCAATTTTACGTTTAGCTTTTTAGCCACGTTTTGAAATATAATATGGAGCGCTAATCATAGTACGAATTATTATTTTGATATGTACTATATTTTAGTATTTTTTGGTGTATAATATATTAACACTTAACTGTATACATAAGTATAATTAAGCCAACGCTTAAGGTTAAATCATAAATCGTACAATTTATAATTTACAATATTATTTCGTTATTTCTTTTTTAAGTAATAATATATTTCCATACATTATTTAATCACAAAACTATTACAACCGACGAACGCGAATCCCACGATAATACTATTTCTTCCATGTGGACAAATTGAGTTTTGGTATAGAGTTGCAAGCCATTAACGGATTTCTGGGAAAATAACAAATACCCTTTAAAATAAATAATCGAAAAACAACTCTATAAAACTATAAGTAATATATATTACTTATAGTTCATTAGGTGTATACTTAATAGTTTCCGGTTAACGGAATAATTATAAAATAAACGCAATATGAATTCGATTTTAAAAACAAAATATTGTTGTGAGATTATGTGTTAACTCTTACTGTTTACTGGGCACATTAAACGCGTTCCGTTGAATCGACACTATATTCGATGTCATGCACACGATGAGTGCCAATGTTGATTTTCGTATTTCTTTAAGTTGATCTTTTAAACAAAACGAATAATTATAATTAGTAAAAACGACGAATCCACGCATATAACGACGTTTAAAACAATATTACGACGACTGGAGAACGTTTCACATTATTAAATCCGTTCGCGTGTATTGTATAACATATCACGTACTCGGGGTGAAAGAACCCGGCTGGCCACCAAATTCGTAAAAGAACCTATCGCCAAACTTCCATCTGAAAAACATTTCTCCGACAATGCATTGGAACGTGTGACCTAACATGGCTCCCGGTTTTTGTTTTTCTAAAAGACCAGCCGCGAAATAATCGACGTCGTCCACGTTTTCGTACAAGTCGGCCAAGGCGTCTACATCCTTCAAAAACGATTTCCGTATCATCAATCAATCGGCGGACAATAATATAAATTACTCGCGAGACAATGTTGAAATGTGTAGTTTACTTTCTTGCTAATTTGATCGGTAAAGTCGTCAAAGGTTTTGGCCTCGTCCAATCCGCACAATTGCCTGAATTTGTTGTACGAAGGCTCTCCGAAATCCCTACCGCGTTCCAAATCTAAGCTGATCAAGTCGAATCCGTCCGAATCCTTCGATATTTTGAATAAGAATTCGCTGACCTAAATTAAACATTAACGTTTCGTTATAATTGATCGAGTGATTTCCAGATCGTTTAATTATTGACACCTCGTCTGTGAAAAATCGGTCTTGTTTTTGTACGGATTGAGTGAGCATTCCTCTGGTGAAACTGTCGTAATTGTTTTTTTTCTGAACCGATTCGACATTGAAAAACGAATCGCTCAGACGTATCGTAGACATAGTGTTTCTCGTTTCGCTGACTAAACTGTAAAAGGATTTTTAGAAAATTCGAATCCGTACGAACAAATATATATAAAACAAAACAGGCATCCGTCGATTACTTGACAAATCCTTGTATTTGACTATGTAGTGATCTGTAAGCCACAGATGTGAAACTGGATATCGTAGTCGGGTTTAGAGTATCGTCGTAGTTGCCGTCAAAACCTTCGCTTATTGGCAGTAGATGATTTACTCTGGCGTAATCTTTTCCTAGAGTCATATTTAAATATTACATTCAACAACATATCGTTGGAATTATACATGTCACACGAACAGTGCATCCGTAGACGCGTATACCTCGCTCGTTTCGAATATTCCTACAAATATTACTACCATAAAACCTACCGACTAGCACCGGGACAAATTCATTGTACGTCACGTGCTGGTACATTGCGATAAGTAATCGTCTGGCTTCGTGGTACAGTCGCTCGTCGTCCCACTTGGGATTCATTATTTTAAACTGTTCGGACAAATAATTATGCAATCGCATTAAGGATGTCGTCGTGATGGCCATATCGGGATGTTGATTGACTCTCCTGTCGCCTTGATTGGACGAAACAAAATTAGTTTCCCTACGCAGAGAACGAACACAAGCGTGGGGATGATGAGCGCACTTAATTCGGGCAACAATTTTTTAGCCAGTAGTTCGACAGGTATCGAACACCGTAAAATTGTCTTCGTGAGAAATTTCGCCAGTGAATTTGCGATGTATTATTCGATCGTATCCGCGCGAATAGTGCGTGATTGACGAGGTAAAATATTCTAATATACTTTCCCGGCCCCGTCGGCCGTATAGATTAGAGACGCGCGTTAAATTTGTACAACAAAATATCAGAAATTCGCCCTACAATAGTATTCCTAAACAATAGGCCATTCGACCGGTCCCAAAAACATAATATACTATTAAATAATTACCGGATACGTAGCACACCGAATTATCGCTATCTACTTTACAAACTTTTGTCGCGTTCTCCGCGTTTGGTAAGTACGATTGGCCGTCGTACCCCACCTGTATTCTGAGTTTACCATTAGCGAACGTCCGTAAACTGCTCGCCGTATTGTCATCCGAACCGTATAACAACGAGGCGTCGATAAAACTAGTGACTCCGATTTGCTAGAATTTCCAAACGAATCGCGATTAAATTTAAAATGCACGCGTTTTGACAATTATATTCATAAGCACTATATTAACGGGACTAATTGACCATGAGCTACGACTTTGTTAATAAACAATACGTTTATTTTAGTCAAACGATAATACGAGGGGGGGAGGACTTGCAATTTTTTTTCTTAAATAATTTCGTCGTACAATTAAAACAGAAATTTGGTTAATTGGCATTTTAGAAATATTTGAGCGGTAAAAACTTTTCTAAATATCTCGGTACTCTATTTTCCACAAAAACAATCGTAAAAAAAAAATAAAAAACGATTTTACTATCGAATTTTTCCAAAAAACTATATCATTCCAGTTAACACAACGACTATTTTTAATTTTATAATAAAAATATTTTAAAAACGTTAAAACGTAATTGCTTATATATATATCTAAGAGGAAGCATATGAGTAGCGTCGATTGTGGATAAGATGATAGACTTAGATGGTTTGGTCGTGTTATGAAGAGAAAAATTCGGAAGCAGTAAGAACGGTTATGGAATTGAACGTTGAAGGAAGAAGAGGAAGAGGAAGACCAAAGAAGAAATGATTGAATGCGATTAAGTGTAATATGAGGACTGCTGATGTGTGCGTGAATGATGTGGGAGATCCGGTCAATAAGGATAATGAGGAGGAAGGTGACCGATCCCAAATAGTTGGAAAAAAGGCGAGTAAGAAGATAAATAAATAAATATATATATATATATATATTATTGGCTAGAACCGAAATTATAACATTAGTCAATTAGTTCTATTACACATTGTATACACAACAACTTCCATATTGCGTTATTGAACAAATTTAGTCACTATCCGAGTAGCGAGAAACGGACAATATAATTTCTTGTATAACACGTACATACGTATAACGTTTGTTTAATATACGTATTTCAATACGAGTACATTAATGTCGAGGATCCCCGCTGATTGTGAATAAAATAATGGTCAGGCGTGTGTATAAAAACTTACTTGTCTGACTGGTCGGATATGACAACCTAGATCCGATGTATCGGCGCCTCGGGGAGCGGATAAACATCGTTTTTTCGAACCCGATTCGTTTTGCGCGAGTTTTGTTGGGAGACATCCTTTTGGTAAGATTTTCAGTACGGTACCGTCCGGGTTGCAGCATTGCAACGTCTTGCCGTTACCTTGAATAATTTATTCCGTAAGCGTTACGTTTGCGGTAACTTATTGTCAATATACACACGCCTACATTTTCGAATTCAATATATGAAATGTCGTCAATTCTATAATGACTTATGGCGGCCAGTTTGTCGGTGAATAACCTATTATACGAAACATGCACGTATGTGTGTGTGTGTGTGTGTGTGTATGTGTCTATGTGTGTAATTTTACTAAAGTGCACGCTTAGTTTCGTCAAAATTAAAAAGAAGCACGGATTGGATTCAAATACCCGCGCGTCTAGCTTTGTTCATGTCATCGCGAGTGTATTTGACAGACACATATTCTAACGAGAATTGACAATTAACGATTACCATTGAAAAACAATACTATAAAACTGTAGTGCGTTGATAATTTATATTTTTTTTTGCTCGAATTTCGGAATTTCGCGGAAAATTGACGTTTTTATAAGAACTAAAATGTATTTAAACGATTCGGTGAGGAAATAATTTCGACTCGGTCGAACCACTCACCCGAAGATTTTAGCGGCGTTAATTCTGTGTCGTGTGCGACAATTTGACCGAATTGCATGACGAATAAATTATGTTTAGACGAGGGTCTGTCTATATCTTTAAATATGCTTTTACGTATACTCCGGACATTCGGCAACTCGCGACCCGATACCGCTTTTCTCGGTTGACTTTTACCTAAAAAAAAAAAAACGGAAAAAACCATCTCGTTTTTATTTTACGGGCGTTTCGTCGAAATAACAAATGTGTACACATATTTTAAAGGATGGTACCGTCTGAGTAATTCGCTTGGATAATTCTAATGTTCGCGGTGTGCGATTGTCCCCAAACCGGAAACCGTAAGTTGTTACATCCGCCGTCCATCGTTCTGTACTTGGCCGATAGATCACAACTCGGACGGGGGAAACACTTGTCAGCGAGATCGATCTCCAAAGATTCTAGAAATCCGACAGACATTGACGGATCCATCAACGATCTAGAAATACAATAAATACACGTTACCGCGTCGCGTTACACAATGGAAAAAACATTACTGTAATCATACAGATTGTCCCGTTGAAATTTTGTAAAATGTAATAACTTATGTGCCAACCGACGTGTTCGAGTTGTTTTCGTTTTTCATACAAGGCAATTACTAGAACCTCGTGCTACGAGTATTTTACATTCATTTACTACCCCAAAAAGCGGAATTTTCGTGAAATCTAGAATAGCCGTTCCACGGATATATATTTACGAACATTTGTCCGGCGTGGGAACTACGCATTAAACGCAGGTTGTTGATTTTCTACAATATTTCGAAATTTACGGAAACGTCAAAATTCCCGCCGTTAGTGGTTCATCTACTGGCTTCGCAGTACTTATTGAAGAAAGTCGTATACGGCAAAATTGTCGTGGACGTTAAATTTGCGAAATCGATATCTTCGTTCAAAACTAAAAATGCCTAACGAGGCTTTTTGTTTTACAATTTCGATTTCCGTATAATCGAAATGAAAATTTAAAGCGTCGGACGAAACGTATAGAGAGACACTCTGTATGGTATGTATGCGCGCGTATGTTTGTAAACGTTTATGTTTCTTTCTTCTTACGGTATCTTAGATAGATTCGTGTCCAACGACTCTTCCACCGTCTTGAAATGGTGTGTACCGCCCGCACCGTAGGCCAACGGTATCTTGCTCATGGCGTTCAAAGCGTGTAAACAATGTTCTGTCGGTTGATCGTGTGAACCTGTAACGGCGAGAAAATAGAAAATCGCTCGCGGTCAACGTTGTTCGAGACAACTGCCCTCCACCCGCAAACATGCACACACGCCATTTCGTTGAAAATCGATATTCACCCGAATGATGTCGGCGGTGCCCTTTGTCGGGGCGACGACGGTCACCCGATACGCCCGCGAGTAACGCCAAAGCAATAATCGTGGCGCTCTTCATTGTATACAACCGGTTACCAATCGGAACGTAGACAGGTCTTCGCAAACCACAATCGGCGCGACTCCGCTACGGTTCGGCTACGCGTTATATTTCGGGCCTTGTTCGAAATCGTCCTTATCGAAGCGTTTTCTCGACGCGCCCGTTCGAATGGCCGAAATACTGTTTTCGAAACGATAAATCGCCGACGACGTTCGAGCAACCGAAAACCGCGGCGGCGGACCAAACTCGTTGCCGAACACTAGCGTACGCGTCACGACGGTGATCTGAAATCCGCACCTACCACGCTCCCACGAATAATTATTATCGCGAAAGGTCCGCGACTCAACGGCGACTGGCCGTTACTAAACAAGTAGGTGCTATTCGGTACTCGGCCCGAAGGTGTCTACGTTTTCCTGGTGGCGAGTACCGTTTTATACGCCCGATTCCGCGACTGAAACGTAATTTTCGCGGAAAATAACGCCGGGTTTAATAACCGAAACGTCGCAAAAACACGTGTACGACGTAACGAAATGGTTGGTTATTTTTTTCGTTTTTTTTTTTTTACTCAAGTATTTTCTGTTCTGCAACAGGTTCGGGTATGTTATTACGTTCGCATCTCTACGCGTGAATTATATTGTTACACATATTATAACCGTTTCCTCTTCGAATATTTCAATTATATTTTCGTTTGTTTTTTCCGTTTGAAACTCGTCGAGCGCGTATACATATAATTATAATCGTTCGTCGTTCGTTCTATGCTGTTGGAGGAGAGCCCATTGTTCGACCTTCAAAATACCCCGGTACGATAGGTGTACGTTATCCTCAAACCTGTCCGTACACACACACACACACACACACACACACACCTACACGTGCCTACATAGACGACTACAACATGTCTTTATACGCCGGGCCAAACCCACGACCTTACTTAGCTTACGCGTTACGGGATAAATGAGTTGAGCGGGACCGGCGTTTCCAAAAACAAAATAAATAAAAATTGGCGAAGGGCGTAATTAAAACATTTCCTACTCCAATTACCGAATGTTTCGATGATAAATAATTATTATAAACGTATCAATTATCCACGTAATTATACAATTGCTACGCGGGTACGTTAGTCTTTAAATATAGTTTCATTATTGTGATTACGCGTGGATTTTTTATCGTTTTCTTTTGTTCTTTTGTTCGTTATACGTTCAGAGTACTAGAGACCCGAGTAAACTTTCGGAGCGTATTTGCTGCCCTAAAACTGAAAAATGTCCATCAAACGCGTAGTCGAAAAAACCAATACACTTGTATTGGTCTACAACTTGTACCGTCGTCGATTTACTCGGAATCTTTGGAATAGATGGCTTACGAAATCGATTTAAATATGTTTCATGTTAACATCCTTCACCAATTCAACGAAATATTTCGAAAAATTAATTTCTCCGTATTGTTACGCCGTTTAAAAAAATATTACAAACAAATAAAGTATATTAGGACCGTGTTTTCTTTTAACGCGTGATAGATTCTCACGTCGTTTATTTGGCGTCGTTGTATTATATTTGTACGATAATTGAGAAACTCGTGCGGTCAAAAGTCCGTAAGACGTTTTTATTACGACTTCCTCTTAATTAACAATTAGATATAAGTAGTTCAAAAATACCGGTAATTGTGATAACAATGAAACTAACACGCTGAGTCAGTACACAATATACAAATATAAATTCAAATATATAAATATATGTATGTTTGAAATCGATCCAAATTTTCGATTAAATGCTGATGACGTTTTCGCATTTTTATTTAACCTCGTTGACTTTGTTTGTTTTTTATATAAAACGTCGTAATTTAAGAGTAAATACTCGAATTTTACAATACCGTTTACGATCGTTATACTATTAAACGTACAAACTTGTATCGCAAATAGCTTTCATTATGACGCACAACTAATCGTAACGAACTAATCGTATGCCGACAACATTGTCTTTTTCGTATTGTGTCGACTTCAATAGGTATGCGATGTAAACGGTTTGTACCGTAATAGTACGAAATTATAAACGCGGAAATTCGTTTTCAACTATTGACCCGCAAAAACGTATCCACAGTTATCATTAAATTATGGCCGACTGCCTGGAGCGAATTGAGAATCAATAATTGACCTTTATCGATCTGTTCGTCCGACGCGTACAATCCAAGTATCACTTTCGGTTCGGCAATCACTTCTGACGTGAACATCGAAGTCATTTGGGTGAGGGCGTTGGTGTCCATCTACGATCCATTAAAATGATTAGCAGAAAGTTATTGACATTATATTGACCTTACTGAGCACGAAACTCACGCAAAATCGTGTGCCGCAAAATACCACAGCATTGTCGTCAGTACCGACCAACGTATAAGTAGGACCGCAATCGATAATCTAACACGAACATTAAATTCGATTACACACCACGCGTTATCATTAACACGAATAATTCGAACTATGTAGCTTACTTGCGCTTTGCTATAACCGGGTAAACGTAGTAAGTTCGGCTTATTTTGGGAAACGTGTATTTTGCCTCGTTGGGAATAAATATTACTTCCCCAAATAACAACATGACCTTGCGCGGTTATAGCGGCACTATGGCACTCGCCGAAACATATAACAGTCACTCGTAAACCTTCCAAGAACTTGATTTTGGTGAATAAACTTTCGAATGGAACTTCTTTAAACTGTAAACAAATCGCTCTATTCGGACGTTTGTGCTAAAAATAAGTGTATTCAAAACTACTATATATATAATTAACGGGTATGTAAATCGCGCGAATAATAAGCCAAAATAATTTGCGACGAACTTACTCGGTCGGTGGGACATAACACAACGAACACACACAATTCAGTCCGTTATATTATTAACGTTTAAAAAGCGTAAATAAGGTATAGATACGAATCAGATATAATATAATCCCGTAGATAATAAACGGATACGAATGAAAGAAAAAAGTCTAAAAATGTGCTATCGAAATATTAATCGAATTCTATACATCGGACCGTTATTTTCTCGCCAACAACAGTGACATCGACATCGGTATTGGTTAACTTACGCGCTATAGCTCGAGTAAATTAATTCGAAGAAAAAAGTAAATACTCTTTGACAATCGTATACTTTGAGTTTGAACAAAGACGGTCGATTTAGACCGAGTTTGTTGCATTTATTCAGTCCGCACGCGTACACGTTTTGGATGTCCGTAATTATAGCCGTACAATCGGGTCCACATTGGATTGATGAAATTTTCTCGTTTAGATGCCAATTCACCAATATCGGAAAACAACTGCACACGATCAATCGGAATAAATGGATGTTTATACCGAATAATACGTTTAACTTACCAATCTTGTAAGTTTCCGAGACCCAGTTGCCCGTAATTGCCGCGACCCCAAGCGTAGAGTTGTTCCTCGTTCGTCAACGCCACGATGTGGTTATTTCCGCAAGAAATTTTCACAACGTCCACTTTCAATAAAAACTCTGTCGAACAAAACACGCGATCGATTTGTAACGGTTGTATTACGTATTTTCGTTATTGCAACCTATTAATTTCGGCCTCGAAATACTATTCCAATCGCCGTGGCCCAGAGCACCGTATTTCCCGTCACCAGTTGTCATTACAAGACCCGTGCTGCTTACAAAAACGCTAAGGTTTTGCCCCGCCCCGACTCTGTGAACAAACACAAAAAAAAAAACGAAATCCCCTCGCTCGATATTCGACCGCAGTCGCGCTGTCGTCAATTATGATCGTGATATTTAACTGCGTAATGTGTTTGTCCAATAACGAAACGACGCACTGCGGGTCGTTTTTCCACACGATTTCTTCGCCGTGCCCTAACTGTCCGTGTTTGTCTTCGCCCCAAGTGAAAACCGAGTAATCTACCGACAACGAAACTCGCCTAAGTGACCGTCCACAAAACTACGAATATTATCGGACGTTTTATATTTACCACTGGTGAGGGCGACGAAATGAGTCTGGCTCACTGCCAGCTGAACGATTTGGATCCTGAACGGTAAATTCACCGGTTGCAGATTCGTTGGTGATGAAAATTGATACACTACCGATCTGTAAACGAACGTTATTAGAAACGAAACCGAGTGCGTGAACATATACAAGGACGATAATATCGTCACCGCTCCTGCGCGTACTTACCTATTCAGTAAATCGTCGTCACTATTCGTTTCGAATTCATCGTCGTTTTCGACCACGTCCGAATCAGTTACAAACTCAATAAAATCGGGCACTATTTCCACCAAGTCATTAGCGCTCGGTCTACGGAGCGGATCTTTTTGCAACAAATCTTTAACTAGGTTTTTTAGGTTCGACGAATAACATGTCGGTATTGGAGCGAAACTTTCCTGTAACGAACGGGACGGAAACATTGTAAAATCGGACCGAAATATTCTTTAATCAAATCGCTAATACGCAACGTCTATACTTTCGTTATGAAATGAATAAGGGCGGGTAGATTGGAAGCATCAAAAGTACGTTGAAGGCTCGTCATCTCGTACAATATACAACCCAACGCCCAAATATCAGATTTTTGATTGTACTGTTTACCTTCGCACTGCGGTGAATTATATACATATATTAATTGTCGGACACGGTGTTTTTATAATCGAACTACGGGCGTACTACTATAACTGTTACTATATATACTCGCCATTTCCGGACTGATGTAATACGGTGTTCCAACTACCGTCAACGCTTGTAACTTTGTAGTCATTATTTTTGAAATGCCGAAATCTCCTAGTTTCACTTTACGATCTCTTGTCAGGAAGACGTTTGTCGTCTTCAAATCTCTTAAAAACAGAATCGTAGATTTGATCGAAAATTAAAATGTGTCTCGATATGTCATTGTACGCGGGGTTCCTTCGATAATTACGGAACGATAAAAATGGAATTTCGACCGAATGAAAAAGTCACGGGTTTCTTTATGTTTCGCGGACAATTTTATATTGTGCGTGCACGCGAACGTACCGACAACAAGAGTGTTTTTAAAGTGTAGGCCGCGACTTTTTAAAATTAAATCTCGCGGTGTCAATTTTGCTGAAAATGTTGACGCTCGAAATATAAATTCGCAACTTTACCCCTCTGGCTACGACTATTTAAAAAGTTTAACATTTAGTAAATAGAATATTCTCGAGAATAAATGCGACCCAATCGATTTTAGTTTAAAAATAATATAATTATATCAATAGTAATAGTCAAAGAATGAAATGAACACGATTCCCGGGTAAATAGTTGAATTCCAGTTAAAACGATTATTTACTAATCTCGAACCTTTTAATGGGCTGGTAAAGTAGCGAACCGAAATTGATATTTCGACCATCGGAACAGCGTGCTGGTATAATGGCAGGTTACCTGTGTAAAATATTACGCTGATGAATGCATTGAATGGCCTCGGACATTTGTAAAAACATTTCCAAAATTTGTCTTTCTGGTAGAAGACTCGTTTTACGTCCAACCAAATACTCCGCCAGAGTACCACCATCCGCGTATTCCATTTCAATCATGAGTACGCCGTCCATTTCGAAACTCCCGTAGTAGCTTTTCAATATTAAACGAAACCACAATATGCATATTTACCTGTAAATTAAAGCGCGGTTTCTCGATTTCCGTAAACGTGCTGTTACCTTATTATGTTCGGATGACTGAGTAACGATAAGACTTTGGCCTCATTTAGGGCGAGTTGCCTTTCTTGTGCCGTCATATCCAACATGTTGATTTGTTTAATGACGACGAAAATGTTTTTATTCGTGTTCCGGTACAAAGTCGCCACACCAAACGCTCCTGTAATTTACACGCCGAAACATCTCAAATTACTATAAATTGTTTAACTAGTACATACAACTGTGATACAGTTAACAAATACATTTCGCTTGAAATTCCTGACATTTGTTCCGTGTTGGACGACATTCCTACAATCTTAACGAACCCGACAAATAATCATCTTTGATGGAGCTACCGCGCAACGGATGTTTGAAGTGACCAAATTATAATAAGATTAATTTTGTATAAATACGGTAAAGAAAGAGTTGACTTTTGTCCTTAATACAACTACTCGTCTTTGTAGAACTAGATCCTCTGCAATGTTCGCGGTGGAAGGAACGCGTTTCGAAGTAAACCGAATGTGGACCGAAAATGTATGCTTGAAGCCAAGTACAATCGAACCTGGCGTCTGTTTATTAATGTCATACTTACAACGTTATCACGGAAATTTTTCTCGCGCAAACAACGAATTTCGTATGCCGAAACTTTGAAAATAATTTGACGTTCGACGGTACGTGACCAATGCGTTAATACTGTGGAATAGTGCACGACAATCGCTGTCGAACGACTTCCAAACACGATATACAAAGCAATATCACGCGGTTTGTTCTCCCCTTACCTTTTCCCACCGTCCTAATCCGTTGATAGCCGTCCAAAGCCGTCTTGGTTGGTCGTGCGTCGGTTGTACTGAAATATAGTTCGCCGTAATATTCGTCCCCCATCAGATCCGCCCATATGCCCACGTCACACTAAAGTATTTCCATGAAAACGTAAAAATTCGTACGATCGAAAAAACTAACGAATAAAATCGTGATAAATATTACTCGAGTCAAATGCCGCAGGGCTGAACACAGTTGATATTTTGCACAGTTCGACGACAAACAGCTATTGAAGAAGTCTATTCTGGACGAACCGTGCTGACAATAATCTGACAACGTTTTCAGGAAATAATTTATGTCTGGGTCGTCAATCAAACTATTGCCGTTCAAAACCTAAACACATTAATTATTATATACAAGCGCGATGTATCGACTCACGCGTTTGTACGATATAGTATATAACGCGTATATTCTAATCGGTTCGATGGAAAAATTATTTTTTCTCCCGTAAGAATCAACGATAATAAGGCTGTGTACTTTTTCGTCTGCTGAACAAATATAGAATTGCGTGTCATCCGAGTGCACGAGAATACCAATACTTTTCACTTTTCTGTGCTGCATTTTGTCGTCTATTTTCGCTGTAAAAAACCGAAAATATCATTACAAACTTATAAACCGCGTTTCTGTTTAACGACGTTCGAATCTACGAAATATTTTTTATTAACTACGAGTAAAACATCATAATCTTGAATATATCACTTCGTATTACTGTGTGTCGTCGTAATAAAACGACGTGTTAAAAAACAAAACCATTTTCGCCAAACGACGCATTTTTACTAAGACGACTGATACGATTTATTTAAAAGTAAAAAATACTATTTAAAAAATTGTGCGTGTTTGACCTTTTTTTATTACATTTTGCGTAAACGGCCGACGACGAAATTCACTTTCACAATCGGTGCACATAATAAACAATGTTAATGTATTTGAGAAATATGTATTTAATGTGTACATTTGAAATCTATAGAATAGAAAACACGTGCAGTAGTTTTACTCGATTCCGTTTATCCAATCATAAACGTTCGACACGTATATATGTATAAATACGTTATTCAGGCATCGCCACATTGGAATATGAATATCGAAACGACGCGTTGTTATTAAATTTATTTTTGTGTATTACGGAAACGTGACAAAATTGTTCGCGTTTGACCAACCCCCGGAAATCTCGGTAAAATTACACCGGCACTCGTAGCAGTAAATTGTACACGGAACTCAAGGGACTGGACGAATTAATTTCGTTCCCATTCGGAGTACACATTTATCGGCGTGACACGGCGTACGTGCTGTTTAGGCGGATAAATTTACATTTGTCGAACGGTTACTACTGCTTAACGGTAATATTACATTACAGCCGGGCGTACGTACAAATAATGTCGTCCAACGATGACGTGTCGTATTTATACCTCACGATGAACACGCCGGGCAAAGTATTTTTCACAGCCTTCGCGAATTCTGGCGCTCGGTCCGAGACGATCAATAGGCGATTTGATTTAATACCGTAATACAGATTATAATCCATAATTTCGGCAATAGTATAGTAGGCACGTCCGTGTTCGACTGAACCCGTAAAGAACGAAAATACAATAAACGCAAACCATAATTGACCGGTGTTTTTGAACCCGTACACATACACACACACGCGTGCACACACACACACACACACACACACACATATACGATATCATTGTGTGTTGCCGTAGACGTTACTAGGGTAACAAATTGAAAAAAAGAACGTTCCATAACACGATAGACACGCACAACCGTCGCGGTAGCTAAAAACGTTTTCGGACGTCCTAAATTAAAATTTAAACGATGTCCGGAACAGACCACTCCGGATTATATATACACAAGAATATCGATTAGTTGTGGTCATCGATTACCCGGATAGTGTATTTATATAGTCTATTATATGTGATAGTACATTCGTGTATTTATATATATACGTAACGAATTTAATATTAAAATTGAACCACTAAATGCGTTAATTTTTAATTTTCAATTCTAATCGATTTTGTCCGAACGCAGTGTAAACTTTCCTTAAACGTAATACATTTAACGAATATTGCTAAAAAATCACGCGGGACAATCATATTTCTACACATATAGTATGGCAATCAATATATTTTCATATAATATTCGTTACATTTAACCGATGTCATTAGCTATAATATTTTTTTAAGCGTATAAACGATTATAATTTCGGCACACCAAACGACATAAAAGACGTTATTAACGATGACTTTTCAAAAAAATTGGTCACACCCAAACAACAAACAAAGCAGATTACTCGTCATTCATAATATCCATCGTTTATTCAAGAATATACGCCAGTAGCATAGCCTTAAACACAATATCAAACGTAAAACAAATCACTCGTTTTCTACTGATCGTATTTAACTACTTATAGTTATAAGAAATTTAGAAAACATTTCTCAAAGAAATAACCATCTAATATTATAAAGCATCTTGTAATGTCAAATGTACGATGTTTGTATTTTACTCGTTCATTTCAACAATATAAACAAAACGAAGTTACCCGACAATTTGGGTCGTTGTAATTGCGTGTCGTGCGCAATTATCTGTCCGACTTGCATTACATATAAATTGTTAAAATTAGTGGTATATTCCTCTAGGAATATAGCTGTTCATATTTGCCTGGCATTTGGCAATTCGGAACCCGTCACCGCTCCTCTCAGTCCATTTATACCTTAAACGCGATAATCATCGTGGACATATTTCGTTAAAACAAAACTATCATTGTACAAGCCGTCACTGTTCGAGTAGTTAGCTTAAATGATTCGTGTGTTGGCCGGATGGCCTTGTCAAATCTATAACGTAATATCAAAATTGTACCGAATTTTTCACGGTATTTTAAAAGAAGAGACTGTGTCAGAATTCCGATGTACAAGACAAAAAGTCGTTGCTTTTGTTAAATATAATAGACTGTGCCTCGTGATGTCTACTGAAAAATTGTTCACATGACAAATTCGTATTTGAGCGATTTTGTTTAACTCTAATATGTGATAGGTGAAATTAATTTGTTCAAACAATATTATCGTATATAATAATTATTTATGTCGTATCAGACGTTGTGTTATTTTTGTTTTATGATCGTTAATGCTCGTTAATCTATACAATACCATATTTTTATATTATAATTAATGTTCGCGAACTCGTCCCAAATTTTTGGCAAATAATTAACACGTTGTAGTTGAGACATACGACAGTAATTTAAATTTTTAAAAAAATACACCTAATTTCCTATTAGTAATAAAAGTGAAATATTAACGTCACTCCCTATTTTAATGCGATATTTATGGTGTAAATATAAATAAAGAGAATGGCACGCTTAAATAAATGATTTAATTGTTAGCTTTAAAATGTGTTAAATTTCAAAAAAAATTAAAATCTAATATTAGACGCGTTTAAATTTCATTTATGATATGTTTATAGGTATAACGAAACATTCGTTTCGAAACGTTTTCATAAATTATTAACCCTATCAAATATTAAATCATACGTCGCTGTTAATCCCGATGAAAATGTACGTTATTCGTGTAGATATCGTGGATTTAATTATAACGATATTTTTTATTTTATTTTGAAATGCTATTTCTACGAGCGACGCTTCGAACACGAAGCATTAGAAGCGAGACAATTTGAGGAAAGGGATCAACCCATTGATTATTAAAACTGGGATGATACAATTTTCGTATTATATAACCAGATATTCGTCCATATTCCCATAAAAGTGTTTTGTCGTATTAATACCTTTATGGCCGAACGTGATTTCGTCATATGACAGATATCGATACTAATACTCACATTATGCTCGCGTGACTTATATGTTTTCGTATGTAAATATAAAAGCAATCGTTATTTTTTGTTTTTATGTCAACAAATAATCTAATTGTCCAGTATCGCCTGCGCCTCTTTCGATTTAACAACGTTAATAGTAATTAAAATAGTTTTCGAATCGCTTCTTTTTTTTCACTTTATAGAGACCCACGGTACTCGTATTCATAGAACAATCGTATTAAAAATATACGATAAAAATACTAAAAATTAAATAACATTTAGGATACGACGCAATCACGATCTCGAAAAAATGTTTTTTTTCTTTTTTGGTTGCCGACGAAGTATTCGGAACATGTAAGAAATCGTTTAAAACTAAAACTTCAATGTCCGAAATGTGCATACGGATTAATATTATGTCCGAGTGTTCATTTATGTACCAAAACAATTTTTATTTATTTCACAACAATATAAATAAGTAACGTAATTTATCTACAGTTGATATTTCTCAACTTAGTCGTTACAACAAATAAACAGATATTTAAAACTTATACGGATATTCACAATTTTACGTTTACATTACTTAATAAATAAAAACTAATAGGTAACATTTAATTAAGTACAATATTACAAGGTGGGACTTTGTAACTCGATCGCGAGTGTTCGGGATATCAATTTAATTTTGTTGTCTCGATAATCCGTCTTCTATCGATTTCGATTGCGTTATACTTAATCGTTCGTCCATAGGTAATCCTTTTTTTTGCTTTTCCTTTTCTTTTAGATAATGCTGTTCTAAATCGTCCCATGGTTGTATTTCGCCGGATCCGAACAATATGAAAACTGTAGCCGATGCTGTCATCACTATCATCATAATCCAAAACACAAGACGCCACTCCAGAATTGTTCTCTAAAACGTCAAAAAAACAACATACAATCGAAACTATAGCCTTGCCCACATAGTCTACGAGTTACGCGAATGCCTAATTATTGAAATAACGCCGTCATTTCGTTTGGAGAACGATGATTTATATACGCAGACTTTCATTTATTGGCACGGACTGGCCAAAACTTAACGGGTACAACGATTCTCTCGATAAATAATACGTATATATATTCTAGCGTGATAATTTCGCCGAACCCGGAAAATCTGGAACGTATTCGCGAGTCACGCGTCGTGGAACAAAACCAGACCTAACTTGTTGAGTTTCGGGACGTTTCGGAAACGAATCGGTTTGGAAAACGCGCGAATGGTAACGTGCGCGCGGTCGCGTCATAACACATTTACGTTTTGCGACTTACGTTCGGTGTGAGCAATCCTGCGACGTACGGAGTGGCCATTCCCGACAGACATCCAGCGCCGTTCACCAGTGCCATTATCGTGGGAGCATAATTGGGCGACAAGTCGAGCGAATTGACGCGAATGCTGGGATAACAGAATCCCATAAGCCCCATGCCCAGTGTGAAACAAACGATGGCCGCAACTTTATTACAGCCTACGAACGAAGCGGCCATCACGCCTAGCCCCGGGCCAACAGTCCCTGAAACCATACGTACGCTAGCGTAAATCGTTATTCGACAAAAATCGTCCCGGGGTATGTATATAAATATTATTATCGTCGTCGTTTATCGGTCTCTCACCTATGACGGCGTAGATTTTTCTCACCGCGGTAACGCTCATCACTCGCGTGTTGATTAGTCGGTCGGCCAATACGCTAGACGTGATGGACATGATCCACTGGAACACGTACGGGACGGACGACAACAAAGCGTTCTGTATGCATGGACGTAATATTATTAAAAAAAAAAAAAAAAACATAAATACGTTTCGATAGACGGAATTACAATTCCGAATCTCGTGCACGTACCGCCGTCACGGAATAATGCAAAACGTCGCTCATGTACTTGGGCAGATCCGAAATAATCGTATAACCGCCCCAGTCGTGTCCCGCCTCGACGACGATCAACGCCCAGACTGGCCACGACGTCAAAATCGCCAACCAAGGCGTGGGCACCAAGTCCTGCAAATGTACGAACACGATCGAGGCGTATTCAATTACGTCTACGTAACTATATATGGTTATGCCCTGAACGTTATTAAGCGTCGGTACAATTTATCTAGACGAGTCAATCTATGCGAAGGGCCCCAGAATTTGTATCATCCTAATATCGTATGTACGCGCGAGCGTGGTGAAATTTAAGAAACGCGAGAGGGTCAAAATTAATGACGTAAGTAATGTCGAAAAGTAATTGGAAAGTCGTCAAATTGTTCAGTGTTTACAAGCTAGTAATTTCGTTTAATTCCTTCGCTATAAAACGTTAAACAAACAAAATTGAAAAAAATGTGCACGTTATAATACGCGTTAATCGATAGGGACGAAATTGTGGGCAGTTTCGAAAACGCCCGTTTGCGCATGAAACTGTCAGCGGACCGAAATATATTTGATTTACGTTTTATTATTTTATACGAGTTGATATTTCTAACTGTGTATACTTATAATGTATACGAATTACGACAAACTTGTCTACTAATCTTTTATAAATGATAACAAATTACGATCGTTTTGTTTTGCCGCTGTTTACAGTACACATCCGTCTATCGAATTAAAAACTATACAAACACCGTAGCCGCTATCTTTGTTGTAATTTACTTCGTGCACTGTGGAATTACTAATATAGCGGAATTTGTTTTTTTAACAAAACCGTACAGAAAATCGCGGCGATAAATCACGGGCGTGTCGTCATAATATTTTTTTATTGTCTGGTCGTGGCGTCCGGACAAATAGCACCTCGCGTACCTTCTTTCTTTCCAGACTGCCGATAGACTTTTGTAGGTAATCGCGCTCTTCGTCCGTAATGAACGGATGGGAACGCGGGTCGTTGTACACGAACATGCACCATAGCACGAACCAAACGAGCGAAATGACGCCAAAGAAGTAGAACACGTTCGGCCAACCGCCGGGTATGAAACGTATGATGAACCCGCTCACGAAGTTCGCGACAATATTACCGATTTGCACACCTGTAACGTAACACAATGATAACGTGTTATTATGCGTCACTGAAAACGATGGTATACTGCGGAAAATTATTGATTAGGGCGCGTTCGAATTTAGCGGCAGGAAAAGAAAACGCGGTTTTGCACTCAGTAGTGAAAACGCGTTAGTTGTTATTATTATTATTATTATCGTGATCGTGAATACGTTTCGATATTCTTTTAATTACGGAGCACGACGAAAAGAAATGGCGACGATTTCAATAAAGAAGATTGCACGCGTGACGACAAAACAACGCTACGATACGACGAAAGTTTAAAAACTTCGGTCGTCCAAAATATTTACTCGTATCGTGGAGTAACACGTAGAATTGTTGATATACATGTATAAGATCAATTATATCGCGATTTCGTCACTTCATTTTTCAAAGAAGCCGACCGCTTAGGCCGTATAATTCATTTTGTTGTCTGTTTAGTATTTGTTATAATCTAGATTAGCTATAATAAATGGGAACGAAACGTCGGTATGAAAACGTACGATCGTCTTTTGATACATTCAATTCAGAGGGACTCGGTCGTCACGGTTATATTTTCGTTCGGTTTTTTTTTTATTTTTACTCGGACTTGAAAAATGTATACGTTACCCGCGAACACCAGCGTGGAGAGTTTTCCCTTTTCTTCCGAAGGCGCCCACTGGGCCAGAAGCGTGCAAAGCGCCGGGAACGTCGTACCCTAAAGGAAAATACATAAAACGCGTTGTATGACGAATTGTAAAAGTCACGTCGAAAGGGACGTGAAATGTTATCCCTAGCTCACTTCTCCTAGTCCTTCGACGAACCGCAGCACGATCAGCTGCGTGGAGCCCAAGTACGCCACGTACGGCGTCAACAGCGTGAACAGGGCCGTGGACAGTATGCCCAGACCCATGGTGTGCTTGCCGCCGAATTTCTGTGACAGAATGCCGCCGGGCAAATGCGTGAGTATATACCCGTAGTAAAACGCCGCCAGCACCTTCCCCTGCGTCGCCTCGTCCCAATCGAACCGATCCCTGTAGTCTTCTTTCCTGGCCACCGTCGTGTTCCCCAAAATGTTACCATTGTCCGGGGTCGGACAATAGCCGTTGCTCTGCACGGTCACGTCCCGGTTGTCGTCCATGAACACGGGCATGACCATTTGCGTGAGCGTTATGCCCATACAGGCCCGCATCACGTACGCCATCGTCACGCCCAACATGCCCATCACGGCCATCACCCATCTCTGGGATATGTAACCTGCGCAAAAACCGTCCGTCAGTATCACAGTGTCCGCCGCCCACTCCCGCGAGCTCGTTGAACGGTTTTTCCGTTAATTTGTTCGTCGACCGAATGTTTAAATATCCCTTGGAACGGTTTTGAAACTGTTGGCTATTTAATACCCCCGAACGTACCTAACCTTGTACGTATACAGACATTGTGGTATATGGATTGGACCGGTGGGAGAACACGTACACGCGTTCGAATCTCACATGTTCGAAGTTCATTGCGTACAAATCGCCACAGTACGAAGACGTTACGCGTCTTATTTCGAATATTTAAATATAAATTGACGCTAAGTTGCGGAACATTTTTTTTCAAATCTCAAAACATATAACGTGACGCGTATTAATTCCGTTACGGTTTTAAATCGCGAACGAAATTAAGACACTCTCGAATATCAACTAATATTACATCCGTCGTTTTTCGTCGTCGAAATAATCGTTTTAGTTTCCCACCACAAACTAGCGTTTCTATAGTAATCACAACGGTGTCTCGTTGAACTCTTCGAAATATATCGGCGTCGTTGAATTTTACAACGACTAGAGTACACGTGGGATCTACATTTTTTCACGACCCTTTTTCGCACGAAAAATGATCGACGTTCTACTGGAACTCGCCCCGTGAATACTTTTGAAAATACTACGAAGTATTACGATTCGAACGCACGGATTTCGGTCGTTTGACACGTTACCGGATTAGATGGGTCGGTGTATAAACCGGAACTTATTACGGAGTTTTTCCGACGTTTATTTTATTTATTATTTTTCCGGCCGTTTTATTTTAACCGAAAGTGTGGCGTGTAGCGTTAGGGTAACGTCCGAACCATGTGGAAAAATTGAACATCCGTATAAAGGCTCGAGGCGAAAGTATCGATATATTTCGTGGCGATTGGGTGACGAAGGACTGGATCCGAACGATAATAATCGTTTTATACGCGGGGACGCGTGTCGAAACGGAAAAACGCAAAGGGCGAGTAATTATAATATGAAAATAATGGGTGTTGCGAAACAGTAGTAAAAAGAAATACGATAATAATCGACATAATAACGAAGAATACAGATACGAGTAGAGTAATTGCGATGGCAATTTCGTTGTTCGAATGAAGCGATAGAGAAATCTAAAAAAAAACACGCTTTGGAACAGACGCGTTAGGTTGGACGATTGTATCGATTGTACACGATTGTATCGTGACAGACGTCACGTTGTCGTAGTCAGCAACTTAAACAAGCGACGAGCAGTATTTCCACACACACGTAAATGGCGGATTCGAAATTACGCCAGACGGCAGACGTTACGATTGTGTAAAATAAAAATTTGTTCGCGAACAATTCGCGAGATTTTATGCGAAACGTAAAACACACGATACTTTGGCGTTCCTATTTACAACCTCATGTAGGTTTGTTTGACTGACGACTAAAACGAACGCGTGTTTACGATATCGTAGGTACGTCCGATTGTTAATTGTATTTGACTAACCGTATTATATTTTACTAATTGTAGCGCTTTACTACTTGGCTGTTTTTTACGTTAGAAAACAAAATAACGAAATTATCGCGTTTTACGCTAAACTATAATCGTGCGTATTATAATATGTACATATAAAAACGTTGATAAGCGCGTTAACTCAATCGACTTATAGGAATCATCGATGTGGACACATTCGCTGAAACATAGGCTGTAGCAATTTCGAGTAATAATTAACGTTATACTAAAGACGATAAAAAAAATTGAGTTCTATCGAAGAACCCAAGTACGTTTTTCATTTATCGCGGTTTCTTATCGTTTGAAATTCGTAATAACTATTATTTATTCAAGACTGACCAATCAATTTATTAGAACTCATTAAATTAAATCCAGATAAAATAATGTTTTAGCTAAAAGTCACTTATCTTTTTCTTTTTAACAATGAAAAAATAACTTGGTCAAAAGTAACGTCTAAATAGCGTAAAAACATAATGTGAAAAATTGAGATAAGCATTCTCGACGTCTATATATATATATTTTTTTTTATTTTAATAAGAAAAAATTCAATCTGTATAATAATACAATAAGTATTTGTGATATATAAGAAAAAATACATAAGACTTAAAGAATAGACTTGTGGAGAAACCGCCCAGTGGCGTAACTTCTATCTATATAATATAGTCTTCAATATTACTGTGTATGTTATGGAACTCTTTGAATTATTTGGCGTTATATATATATACATTAACCCTTGCTAATTCAACTTAATTTATACATTTTTATAGAAATAATTGAAATTAACACCTAAAGTTAAAAAAACAGTACCCTATTAAGTTAAACGTTAAAAAAACTAACGCGCTAAGTAACTTGATTCAACGTGAAACTCATTAATGTCCAATCATGCTATTATTTGGGCTTAACAGTTATTTACTTATTTAACTACGTATTTTGCTTGAAAATGATGTGTTCGAATCGACAATATAATTCTTTGTGAACTTTGAACCAAAATTCGAATTTTCTTTTATCCATACAATCGTGTTTAGCATTTTTCTGTTAAAGTCGTCGCGCGTATCAATAAACGAAACATTTTTGTTGCCGTATACGTTTACGTGCTCTTCAAAACAAAACCACAGCTAAACTTAATATACAAAATGCGTTTAATTATATAGTCGGTTCCTACGTATAAGAGTAATAAAGTAAATTATTTCCATTTGAAATTACGTACGCGTCACGATTCAGAAAGGCCCGTGTAATATATATTCGAGTTTGATTAAAAGGTAATTTGTACTCGATTTAAAATAAACCTTAATAATTAAACGTAAAAATCGATCGCAAAATCGCACACTTTAGGTTACACGTTATTATATTTAGGTTAGGTTATACGTTACGCGTCCGTGTGTTTTATTATTTGAATAAAACTATACACCTGCCCTGTACTACTCGACATAAATAAACGATTGTTAGTTTTCCATACGGATATAATACGTGTCGTATACTCCCGAAGTTAAAAACCGAACACGTCGACACAGAATATTTACGATTTGGCGTTTACTTACTTTTCATCACGACGGCTTTCCTGGTCGCTGTTTTCTCCAAAAATCGATCGATACGAACGGTTTTACATACACAAAAAACACGTCTCTCGATTCTTATATCACAGAAAACAAAAACTATCGGTTTGTGAACTGATAAGTTCCCTCGACGGGCGTACGCGATTCACCGTGTGTACCATATGAGTAAACACGAGTATGTACACGAATTCGCCCGCGTACGGAAATCGTTAACGAAAATTGGACACGACGAACGACACGTGGTATACAATCGACTTCGTCGGCTGGCGGCGGCGGCTGTGGCAGCGACTTCGACAGCACGTTGACTACTAACGGCGGTTCGTAGAGTGCCTCTATATTGGGAATCTGTATTCAAGTCCGGCGGCTACCGTCGAATACTTACGACGAATAATATATATATTGCGTCAGTCAAGAACACGTTTAAAGTCCCGTTCGCGGGTTATTGGTTGAAATAATTATACCGTAGATAGGCGTTTGATACGCGACAACAATATCGATAAATCGCGCCGTATGAACTGAGTGAGCAATTAGAATTATTTATGCCTTTTATTCATATTCCGATCGGCCTTATCTCCTTATATATACGGACTATTTAATTAACATACTCGAGAGGAAACGTATTTTTTTCTTCGTTATTATCATCATGAATAGCGTAATGTGTGCATGTGTGTGTGTTCAGATTATTTATTAGAACGAAATTAGTACAAAACGAATCAAACGCGGGCGGACCGATAACGACTGCCGAATATAAAATGACAAAAAAGCGGAGCGCGCGCAATTTATATAATCATACGGCGATTGTTACGTCTAACCTAACCTTCGTACTTGTCACGCGGCAAGCAAATATACAATATTCGATCATCGTGGGGCACACAGTACGCGCTAATCCTGAGTGTTCGTATCGTCAACGATAATGCAATAGACGCGTTTGCGAATGTTTACACGACCGACGGCCATATTCGCGTCGTATACTGTAATTATTCGCTGGCTCGTCTCCGTTTCAATATTCGTGTAATCATCCCATTCCGATTCCGGGTCGCATATATATATATATATATATATATCCGATTTGATAGTCCGTCGTTATCTTTGTTTACTTTATTAGATTTTGGACGCTTTTTACGTATCGGCCAAAAGATTACCGCCTCGGAATTCGTCGATACCGCCTCGTTTAATAACAGAAACTATACTCGATTATTAACGCCTAATTAATATATCCCGCAGCCCGTCCCTGTAATTATTACACGCAACGGCGCCACCACCATTACTCGTGCGCATTTTCGTCTGTATACGTTTGTGGCGCGTGTACTTAATGAAATCAATTCGTAACGTCCGCGAACGTTATTGACGGTTATTATTTCCGAACGAAAATTCGCCGGTACATCCAACCGCAACGTCGCGTGTCCGACGATTTTCGACGAACGAAACGCCAGACGAATATTATTAAAGCGGTGGAGCGCGTCGTTCGTCTTTTCGCCATCACCGTGCAACAAAAGACGACAAACTATCCGAACAGTAGCTTATCTCAACAGTCGGCTGCGGGTTCGTGTTTTCCGTCATAAACGTTCGTGGTCGTCGAATGCGTATTTGAAACTGCAAGCGCCCGGGTCACATATTGAGTGGCACGAGTTGTAGAAAACACGTACGCTACAAATGCGCACCAGGTGGTAATAGGAATTAGATTAGAAGACGATTAAAAGTGTTTCGTGATAAAATCAATATTGACGAAATCAGAAGAGTAATTAAGTTGTTCTTAATTGGCGCTTCGTCAAAATTATCAAAATTCCACGGGTATATTTCGTGTTTGGATTGGATCCGTTGTTTCAATCCAAAACTACATGCCACTTCAAGCCATTTACTCCGACGGTGAATATAGTTGCTTCCGTTTACTGTAAAAAGTCGACTGTGCGAAATCGTAAAAAAATAAATAAATAAATCGAAATATATTATAACACGTATACGTACGAGCGCTTAAATAAACATTTTATCTGACGAACATACACGAATTGGGAAAATTGTTCGACGAAAAAAATTCGCGAACGTTACGAACACAACCCGAAATCTAATAAACCGTACAAAAACCACGGCTTAGAAATAACCGTTGTATTTCAGTTCTCGCAATTCGTAGAGATTGTGGACCGTCGTGACCATCACCTTTGAACACAAATCCGTAGTATCTAAACGAAATCGTGAGTATTTCATTGGGTAACTTGAGTTTTTTTACTAATGACAAAATAACAAATCCGAACGTGTAATTTTAATAAATATTCAAATTTTATTTTTAACGCATAAGCATACTTGACATTTTAATCGATTTAATTACAGCGAGTTTGAATCATCGTTCGTTTAATATCGTATTTTTATTGTTTTTTTGTTAAACGGTGTATTGACAACGATTTAATTTTAAAAGTAATTAATATAAATTGTTTCGATTATCAAATAATTTGTTTGATTAATATTATAGAAGTTAAAATAACGTTTTTAATATTTGGTTGATTTTTATTATTAATTTGTCGGAAAATATCGACGGACATTTCTAAAAATATTCGAAATATACTTAAAAAACTAAAAAATAATATCGAAATAAACGATAAACCATTATTAAAACAAGTTTCAGACTTTTCAAAGGCACGTCTCTACCTTTATGTTTAACTATTTTTTCTTTTTATATAAGCCGGATAAAATAAAACTATTACGTCGTCGCTAGGCTTCAATTGTTTAAGAAGGATACTTATACACATTTACGAGTAACTGTTTTGGATATCAATAGTGGATGACTGCGTTATATTATGTACGTAAATTAAAATGATATTATCTTTATTTGAATACGTCAAAAATGTGCCTAAATCGGTCGTCCTAAAATATTTATCGAACAATAAAAATATACGTCTATGATTGTATAGTATTATCGTAATTGAGCGATATTGTAAAACAAATTTTAAAGTTCACTGTTAATTTGCACTTAAATAATATACTTGTAACTTATCTATCTCTCAAGAACTGCGAAACGTGACTTTGTCATGTTACACAAAAGAATTCCGATAAATAAATAAATGTATATAAATAATAATTGATAACAATATTAATATTGACGCGATCTCTTTGGTTTTAAACACTTAATACAATATAACAACTTGCGACGAAAATATATACATTTTGATCGAGTGGATCTAATAAATTATTTGCATTTTCGGTAAGTGTTAAATTAATTTGTTTCTACGATATGATTCGAGTCGACGATAATCGGTAAACGATAAAAATCGACGATTGGGCCATAAAATATTGCTTCTCATATGATACGGCAGCGCGAAGTTGGCCTTTCGCGCCGTATACCCACAACTAAGTAAGTAAAGCGTAAACAGTTCCAACGACTTTCTAAAAACGTCTAACGAATATCGAATTAGATTTTTGGGTTTAAAACGAACGATTAAACATTATCTTAGAGTTGTATCACTTCATTCGTAAAACTAATCGACAGTAATAACAACGTTACACGACGTTATCGGCGAAAGCAATTTCGAAACCGTTCAAAACAAAATAATAACGAATTATGATAGTCTAGTATAAAACGTGACGAATAAGATCTAATATAATTTATGCCCTCTCCTTCCTAAGTCTACGGATCGCTGCTGTATTTTTCACGGACCCGTGTCAAATAACGATGGCGTCATCTAAATACCGCGCGCGCGGGCGTCTTGTCCAAATATTCGTATACTTTTAGAGATATTATATTTATGAATTTCTCTAATTGTGTTCCCACGTGGTAAAATGTTAGAAAATGTTGGTCTCAAAATTAAAACGAGTTTCAAACACCGTAATATTACTGTTAAAAACAAATTGTTAAAACGAAACGAAAACGTACGACGAAATCAATAACAGCGGTAATGTTGCGAAAAACACTTCGTTATTGTTTTAAACACTACTCGTAATAGTTTTCGTTCAACGTATGGCACGAATATTAATATAAAATTTATTATTAAATATCTAAATATTTACAATACTACTAAACCGTCGGTCGTGGGTAAATAAACGCGGCGTCCTTAAAAATAATGTAACTACACCCGCCGATACTTTTCAATTATCTCACGTATTTATTAATTATCTAACGTCGTTTTTTAATCGACCGGCGTGGCATACAAATTGTTACTAATTATCAAGAACTTGTGCACTTAAACGCATTTGCTTTTACGATAATCTCTGTACACACACATACGCACGTATCTAAATACGGTTTTCATAGATATAATATATATATATATATATATATATTCACAGTTTGACCACGTTAATGTTTAAAATCTTTACAATGTTTACGAGTAAACAATCTGCCAGACATCGTCACTGTCAAATGCGACGTATTAAAACTCGCACTATTATTCCGCGAACTGTTTGACGTATAAAAAACGTGTTTTCTACGAGCGGAGTACGATTTTTTTGTACTAACGCGTGTCGCGAATCACGGAATATTATTGTCTCCTTAATTAGGTAACTATTGCGATAAATCGTTATCGTAATTATCGAAGGGGGTGAGTGAATGCCGGAGAAAAGAGCACGCGGAAGAGAATATATACAGGAATTATTAGTTAATGGTCGGGTATTCGCGATTATTATTCACTTCGATTTATCCTCAATAGAAGGTCGAGGAATCCAATTTACGAACGACTATTGTTTACCGTAATCGGGTACGAAACGATCGGTTTTTAATAAATCCTTACGATTCGCGCGATTATTCTGGTAAAACATTTTACACTCTACGTGCGCGTACGGGTCGTTTGAAAATCGGACGCGATAATTTTGGCCCGTATTAAATGCGAAAAGCTTTCCTTACAGGAATTGTCAAAAACGTATCGTCTATCTCGAGTCCGGTGGTAATATTTTACGACATTCTAATTTCGACGACCAGAAAATAAAATACGAGACTAGTAAAGTGTACGCGGCGATTCGTACGGACGTTTCAAAAATAAGAAAAATCGAATCGCGAATACGTCTTGAAAATTAAATTATTCGAACAACGCGCGTAAATTATAACGAACCAGAGTTAGATCCGTAAATGTTTGTGCCGATAAAACACATAATTTTAGTTTCAACATTTGACCGTTGAATTTAAACGATACGTACGAAAATAAATTGAATTTTAAACGTGTAGCCAAACGGACCAAACGATTTAATTCATTTCACCATATCGGAGATATGACTCCGTCGCCTTTATACTTTAAACGGATAACATCTTTTAGTAAAAGTTTATCAACGAATGTGTAACGTTTACGGATATCAACTTAATCGTAATTTACTCAATTCACAGTTAAATACGTTTTAATACACACAAGCACTCCATTATTACGAACGTCTATTCGACCCGTGGCACGCGCGTACTTCACAATTATACCTTTATTATCGTACGTTTTCGTAATGATTAGCCTCCATAACCCATCGACAGGCATTGCCCGTCATTATAAACCCCCAGGCCCAATACTAGCATAACTCAAAATTGCGAAACGAAAAATAGTTTTACGTCTTCTCGATAGAAAACGGTTTTTTCCTTTAATTACGTAATATTTTGAAATATTAAGCGATAATGGTAGAAAAAAATGAATACGATATTTTAAACAATACACCTTTATTGACGATAAACATGTAAATAGGACGCTAGTAACGGGAATAAAAAACCCACAATTATTTTAGGAACTACTTAAAATTTAATTCTGCACACGTCTATGGGCCATGTGCGCTGTTCTATGTCCATCATAGGGTTGCTTCGTCGTCAAAAATGAGTGCCATAAATATCTACGGGAGCCAACTACTATTGAGACGTTAGAAACCGACGTCAGGTATATACTCAACCCTGGTTACATTAGTGGCGACAAAGAGGATGTGCGCCAAGTGTATTGACAATTGGACATCTGTGATCATACTTAGGAGCTAGCATTACACACACACACACCAAAAACGCACCAAGGATATTTTTTGTTCTAAGATGTTTTAATTTGGACAGAAAATAATTCAAATACTAAAAATCCAATCATAATTACACAAAATGTGACAAATAATGTAAAAAAAATGATCCTAATAATAATAGACGAAAATATTTTTTTATAGTATACAGTATTACTACGCATATTTAAAACATTGATTACGACGTTATACGGTAACGAATGATTTATATTAAATAAACGCAAAAATCTGAATGAATAATTTTCTTTATTCTACCATAAATATTATAAAAATAAAAACAAACGTTTACAACATTTAAGCTCAAGAATACAATCCAAATTATTACATATTATTTATAATAGTATCACTATCTCTTTTAATTAAACAAGGTTTTAGTTTTTTGATACTTTACTTAAATGTTGAGAATTTTGCTGTTATTGAAATCTGTATTTTCAGTTTTTACTTATACAAAATAAATTAATTCTCGTAAACATTACATGCGGTTGAAATTAAATTAAATAAAAAAATTAAACAATTAAATTATACAAACGCCTACTGGGAAAACCTTTTTTTTGTTTAATTACTATAATTTTCCATTTGTTAAATATCAGAGGTGAAATAATTAATAACACAAAAACGGAATACTCAAGCAGATACTTCAGCAAAACGTTTGGACACTACTTCCCAATTTACAATATCGAAAATGGCATTGACGTAATCAGCTCGTACATTTTTGTACTGTAAATAGTAAGCGTGTTCCCAAACATCAATCCCAAATAGAGGAATCAGTCCTGTACATGAAAAAAAAACATAGGTTATCGTTTAGGTAAAACAAATGATGGCTATGAAAATCTAACCAGTAGTTGGGAACAGTGGGTCTTGATTTGCACAACTGACAACGGTTAATTTTTTAGTTTGAGGATTAAACCCAAGCCAACCCCATCCAGAACCTTGAACACCAATAGAAACTGCCGCTAGTTGTTTCTTGAACTCTTCAAACGAAGAAAAGTCTTTAACTAAAGCTTTCTCTAAATTGCCTAATGAAAACAATAAATTATTACTAACGAACCAAACATATTATTACATACACTTATAATGTTCCTCCCTTAAAATAAGATAGTAATAAAATCACAATGGGAAAATTTACCAGAAGGTTTAGTTAAACAAGGTGTGAGCGTTTCCCAAAAAATAGAATGATTGATATGGCCACCTCCGTTGAACTTCAATGCTGGAGCCAAACTTATGATTGTGGCTGTATCATCTACACGTCACAAAACAGACATATTTGTCTATAAAAATGCACTAAAATAGGTAATGTGACAAGACCTTTTGCTACAGCAGTTTGCAATTTTTCGAGTGTATTATTATAGTTGACTACATAAGTATTATGATGTTTTTGGTGATGAATTTCCATAATATCGCGTGATATAATTGGTTCCAAATCTTTATACTCAAACGCCAGTGGAGGCAACGTAGCTTTTGTTCTGATATGCGACGGGCACAGACGATTTACCGACGAGCTATAAAATAAAAAGACAGTCATTGAATTTGCAGTTCTAATATATTTGAAAATGATTAAATACAATAGTTCAGTCAGATATTAAGATATATATACGATATTGTAACGGTTATGAGACAATACCTTTTCAACAGCGTTCGGACGATTTTAGACATGTTTCAGCTGAATAATTAATTTAGGACACGAAAAAGTTAGTAAAATACTTTCACAAAAACGAAAATTACTTCAAAAGCACACAATAGAACGACGTGATCGAACTCTGTGATTGCGATTAATAATAATCGTTATCACGCGACCAAGATACCGTTTAACCGGCTGATCGAGAGGTGATAGTGACTACAAAATAGAATCTTTCAAAAAAATATTTTTATAGGAATATCGAAATTTATTTTGAAAAAAAAATTAATTTTTTCCACGCAAAAAACCGAATTTGTTAACGTGTTTATATCCTTTTGGAATACAGCAAAATTCGGATATTGTTAACAAATTTCAAAAATCACTAGAAGCAGCTTCTACTTTACAAAAGAAAAAACATTTTGTAAAATTTCAAAACAGAAATTGAGTAGCTTGCTTACAGTAATTATTCAACAACGTTCGAAGGCCCTTACTGTGAAACAATGGCAAATCGTTAGAGGAGCAGGGATGAGGAACATTTATCCCCGGAGCTCTTAACAATGAACACACAAGCACATACAGTAGTCACCATAGCCCAAATGAAAATACTATATCCTTTTACGGATTACCGAGAATAAACAAAATTACTTCAACATGTATAATTATGTATATATATATATACTACCGTGGACTTTTTATAATTTTAAAATTCCTTATTTATTCTGGCAAATCTATTTCGTCCCCCTCAAAGTAATTCCCCCGGCCCCAATACACTTATGCCAACATTTTTTCCATTCCTCGAAACAGTTGTTAAAGTCAATTCCCGGAATAGCCTTCAATGCGCGTAGCGATTCTCGTTTAATGTCTTCAATTGATTCAAAACGATTTCCCCGGAGCGGTCGTTCGAGTTTGTTGAACAGGCAGAAGTCACACGGAGCTAAATCAGGCGAATACGGTAGTTGTGGAACGACATTTGTTGAATTTTTGGCGAAAAACTCACGAAAAATCAATGCAGTATGCGACGGTGCATTATCGTGGTGCAAAAATCAAGAGTTGTCGGCTCATAATTCCGGCCTCTTTTTACGAATAGCTTCGCGCAAACAACTCATAACACTCAAATAGTATTCCTTGTTGACAGTTTAGCCGGTCGGAAGGAATTCGGAGTACACCACACCTCGATGATCGAAGAAAACTGTCAACATGACCTTGATTTTTGACTTGCATTGACGTGGTTTTTTCGGCTTTTGGAACCAATCGTGCTTTCACTTTTCTTAGGCCCAAATGATCTTTTAAAATGGTTTTCACTGATCCTTCCGATATTCCAACGATACCAGTAAGGTCTCTGACTATTAATCGTCGATTCTCGAGCACCAATTCCTTGATATTATTGACGTGTTGATCATCAGTTGATGTTGATGGCCGTCCTGGACGTGGTTTGTCGTCAACGCGTTCTCGACCCTCTTTGAACAATTTGTACCAATCAAAAACACTTGCTCGCGACATACTATTATCACCGAAGGCCTTTTGCAACATTCTGAACGTTTCAGCACCAGAAATTTGATTCTGCACACAAAATTTAATGGAACTTCTTTGTTGAATAATTTCACTCATTGTAAAAATCGCCGAATGGACTTCTTATACTTATGAAAGACAAGCGTAAACTAAACACTAATGATGATTTTGATTGGCACAGATGTCACTGACAGTCATACCAACGTAGAAAAAAAATGTCGACGAATGGATTTCCGCGCGAAATTTAAATTAAAGTCTTACTATTTTTTGCACACAGTATATATGGTAAAGTCCGAGAACTTTTATAAAGAATGATAAGCATTTTACAGATTTAAAACATTCACTAATTTTTAAATCTTTTAAAAATAAAAATAAATCTGAAAATATAATCTACACATTTGGACTAATTATTGAACAAAACATCAAGTTTAAAATCCTAATTATGGTTTTTTGTATATTTTATTATAAAGCAGTGGAAAAGACGAATTTTCTATCAAAATGTTGTTTTCATTTTATTACCACTTATTTATACATTTTCAGGTACAATAGTCGTAAAATATGTAAAAACATACAATTCATCATCCAGTTAACTTTTGTTGGATTTTTCTTAATACTTTGTTATTATAATCATACATGAGTTAGTCGATAAATTATAGTAAAAGAATAAATAAATGTATGAAAAAAAAAGAAATTAAAACTGTAAAAATTGTGTTTATAATATAATAATTGTGTTTATAGTATAAAATGGCTGTGTTGACAATTATTGGAAAAAGCAAAAAAAATTACAAATACATAAATGTGTGTGTGCATATATATATGAATATGAAATTAACGTTGGTAATTTTTTGAAGGGGATATGTAAAAAAGTAAAATAAAAATTGAATTAAATAAAATCCTACTCGACTGATGACCATTAGTTTTTACAAATAAAATAAAACATGTAAATATTAAAAAAAAAATGATTCTTAGCCTGAAAAAAAATTTTTTTTTCATCATAACACGAAATAAAAAAAAGTTATATCTAATCTAGGACCTACCATAAATGAATTGTTCTGAAATCAATAAATTCAAAATAATAATTAAAATTATTCTTGATCCTTATCAAGTAAAGTAAACATATTAATGGCAAAGTATATGTTATGAGACGTGATTAATTCTCAATTTAATCGTCTTCGTCTTCATCTTCTACTTTGTCGACGTCACTAGTGTCCTCAACAGACTCTTTCTTATCTGCTTTCTTTCCGGGTGGTCTACCTCGTCCTCTTCTTAATGGTACCGCCTATAATTACATTTAATAATAACATTAAACAAATACACACAAATGTGTACATGTTTACAACATTTTATTTGGATACCTTAGGCTTTTTGTTTAAGCTCTTCTTTGGCCTTCTACATCCTCTTTTAATTACTAGTTCACTATTTTCGTCTTCTTTTTCAATTTTCTTTTCAACTTTGCCAATGGGTCTACCACGCTTCTTAGTTTCTTTCACTTCTTTATCATTCACCTGGAAATCGTCGTCAACGCGTTCTCGACCCTCTTTGAACAATTTGTACCAATCAAAAACACTTGCTCGCGACATACAATTATCACCGAAGGCCTTTTGCAACATTTTGAACGTTTCAGCACCAGAAATTTGATTCCGCACACAAAATTTAATGGAACTTTTTTGTTGAATAATTTCACTCATTGTAAAAATCGCCGAATACACTTCCTACACTTCAGAAGGACAAGCGTATACTAAACACTAATGATGATTTTGATGTGATAATTGGCATAGATGTCACTGTCATACCAACGTAGAAAAAAAAAAATGTCGACGAATGGATTTCCGCGCGAAATTTAAATTAGTCTTTTGCCCACAGTAATATATTAAAATTATTTATCGTCATAAATTTCAATTAGTTTATTAATTTTATGAACAAAATAATCGATTACAGTTTTATGGATACTACTTTCCAATAAAGAAATGAAAATGTTTTCTCGTTAAACTAAAAATGTTGTAAAATGACATTTTGTTTTCATTTGCAAGCCCGCGCATAGCAGTTAAATCAATTTTTTTATACTAAATCTAAAAATGTGTACAAATAGAGTAAGATAATTTTAATTTACCCCGTTATACATACCTGGACATACCAGAAAAATAATGTAAAACATGATTTTCTGTCATATGAAGAATTTGCTTGACAATATTAAATAGTGGAATGATTTTAATGCATAATTTATTTAAGCTATAAGACTTAACACAATGAACATTATATTATTTTTACATATTTTTATATATTAAGATAAAACTAGACTGAAAATTTCCACACAACCCTATCCAGACCCCTAACAAACCAAAACCTTTTATCAACAAAATGTATGCTCAGTATTCACGGCATAACAGTATTTAAAAAAATAATGGTTTTTTATAATTATTTAATTTATATTCATAATTCAGTCAAATTTAACTGTATACTTTAATCGAAAATCTTTAATGTTGATAATCTGTCTTTCATTGTTTTGGATACAAATATAACAAAATCAAGATTATAGACGAATTACATAAAAAAATTGAACGTATGAAACTTATTAATAGAATTATTATTAAAAAAATAATACAATAGTTTACTGAATACATTAATATAAATCAAATGTGTTAAGTAAACTAGTTGAACGGGGAGCATATGAATTGACAATAATTATAACCTTTGTCTGCTTTCACCATCCTATATTAATTTTATCTAATTTTTCTGCCTCTAACATCACAGATGGCAAAAATTTGAGTTACAATTACTAGTTCATATGGTCCCAACTACAAATAAAAAAAAAACATAATTACATAAATTGTATACCTTCAAAAATGGTATTCAATATAAATTTAATTATGAATTAGAGATGAAAAAACATATTAAACAAGTGTAATTAATGTATCCTAGTTAAATCTTCAACAAGTTTGATAACGTCATCCAAATTAATTTTTGTGTCTTTTGCAATTCTCTTGAATTGATGATCATACGTTCCCTATAACGTTTAAATTTATTAACTATTACATTAGTATATAATGTAGCTTACAAATATGTAAGTTAACATTGATAATATAAAGTTTATTAGTCTAATAAATATGTCTTCTATTGATTAATATAACGAGCTCGTGATAAAATACAAAATTTAATTTGAAAAGTAAATAGAAAGAGTTAATATTATAATACATAATGAATATTTCTTTTTACAATAATTTACTTCTTACAATATAAAATGAATGTTTTCAGAGGAATTACACTATTTAATTGAAAACTGTATTTAGGTGATCTTTAATACAAAAGAAACATTAAATTAAGAATATAATACGGTATTAATAATCATTTTAAAAAATGTATTTTGAAGAAACAGTAAACCATCAAAAATTGAACATTAAATAAATAAATACACGGAAAAACCATAATTATACCTTAAGTCCATTTACAACTGCAGTCATATCAATTTTTGATAAATCTAAAAAGCTTTCAATTAGATCTCCATCAACAAATGCTTCAGCAGGCTCCGTTCTAATTTCTGTATGATAACTTCGCCAAAACTGATGTTTAATTTTACCTACTCCTTTAATCACAGTAGCTAAACTTCTTTCCAAGTCTGACAGGAATTCAAACATTTTTGGAGTCAATTGCGTAACCAACCCTATTAATAATAAATACAAAAAATGTAGCTTTTTCTACAAAAAAAAAAGATAAGAAAACGTTAACATATAACTATTTTCCAATCATAACACGAACTACAAGTTGATAAATTAAATTTAATTGTAAAAATTGAAGATTTTTCTTCGATGTTCAATTTATAGCAGACCAGTTAATCATTTATTATATTAAATAATTTTGTAATGACAATACTTACAATTTATTTTAAATAAAATTTAAAAAATAAAAATAAAATATTTTAAAGGCAAATGTTTAATTAATTTGCAATAAAATATGCATAGTAAAAATTCCCACTTTTATTAAATAAAATATTACATTACCCAGAGCTCCACTACATGTACCATATAAAATACCACCTTGGACTGATACATATGTGTCTGTAAAATGTTGCATAACTAATGACCCATGTCTAAAAACATTTACTAGATCACCTAAGTGGAATTGGCCAATTTCTTGAAGTTGATGTCGAGCTTCATCACTAGTTAATGTACTAAATAGATAAAATATAACATTTATTTTAATATAAATGTAAAATAATGAATTAAAATACCTGTCTTTGTGTATAATAAATATATTTTTATCATTTTCTGCTCCTAAAAAGACATCATCGTCAATAATTTCTATGGCTGTAGTCCATTTTGGACTGTAATCCCTCGCTATCTATTTACATAACAGTTAAAATAAAAAAAAACTTTAAAAATGTTAAATTATAAATAAATAGTTTACCTCTTCAAAACTACCTTCCATGGTTTTATATTGCAACAATGTTAATGATCTCATTAAATCACCACAAACAATAAAATCACCTTTTGTTTTAACAAATAGCGCAATAATGTTATTAAAATGACTGCACTCAAGCCTCAGTTCTTTTTCAGTAGTCCATTCAAATAATCGTACCTACAAAAATATAATTATATATTATTTTTAATAAAACAAAAAAAAAATAGTATATAACTGATATAAAAAGTGTAAGGTAACTAAAATTCATAAATTATATATAATTAATTTTTAACTTTTTTTAAAATTAGATACTAGAATATTTTTGAAAATTAAAAAAAATATAATTATTAGACAATAAAATGTATATATTAATATTTTACTTACTGTACAATTAATTGCTGCTAAAAGTTTACCATTGAATTCAGCCATACTATAACATGCACCTTTTACTTCTTTTTCAGTTATTTGTGTAAGTTTTGATGAAGAATCATCCCAATGGAAAATAAGTATTCGTCCCAATTTCGGATCTTGATCTTCAGGGTTTACAATAGCAGTTCCCAATATATAATATGTAGTTGGATCATCACCCAATTTAGTAGATATAATGCTCAATGCATATTCATTGACATTTAACTGATGCGCATGTAACACTTTTTTAATTTAAAATGATTATTATACTTTTATTTTTAATATTGTAAAAAAATTACCCTCAAAAGTATTTTGATCCAATATAAGCATATTATGTATTTCAACTTCAAGACCATATTCATTATTTCCAATACTTATTGGTCCTTGACTACTACTGCCTCCTGCAGATAAATTTGCGATACGATTATTAATAATACCGGATACATTTTGTGCACTGGTACTAGCACTAGGCCTAGAAGGAATTAAATTTATTCCTTCATGAACATCTATTCTCATTGTTATAATACCAAATGACTATTTGGAAATAAAATAGACCAATATTTTATTAATATAAAATAAAATAATATTAAGTTGATTATTATACCTTGCTTATTTCTTGGTGTGCAATTCGTCTGGGTGCTTCACCAAGAGGGATGGTGCGTATATGTAACTTTTGCATTTCATCAATTGTACCAATAATAATAGCAGTGTCTGTTGCCATAGCCAAACTTCAAATAATAATATAACAAACAAATAATAGTAAATTATATATTTAAAGTTTTTATTACATGTATTTACCTATCTGGATAACTTTTAGTATTAAGCGAACACATATGATTAACTTTACGCAAATTTACATTTGAGAAAATTAATTTATTATTTGATGAATAAATTACTGTTGGATGATCTGAACATGCAAATACACTTGTAGTAGAAAGTGATTGAAACTTTCGTATTAATGTTGGTTGAGTACCAAGATTAACCTAAAATATTATTTTATTTTATTAAAATTAATAATTTAATTTAACTACTCTACTAACCTTACGCTTCTCACTCAATACACCATTGTCAGGGTTTAAATGAAAATAACATAAGCAACCATCTCCTAACGCACATAATAAATAATGTGTATTTTCAAAAGTTACCATCAATATTGACCGTGGTATGACTTCTATTTTAAAACAATCAAAATACTTTTAAAATCTAATGGAAATAATAAAAAAATGCAATTACCTTCGCCTAAAGGTTCTCGAACAAGTTCTACAAAGTCAGGAAGTTGAAGTATTTTTACAGATATATCCATCCATAAGCCAACAGCTACTAAGTTCATAGTTTTACCAAACTCATTATTAAATGAACAAATATCGAGGCAAGATATTTCATGTTCTAATGTAATAAATCTATATATATATAATATAATTAAAATATAAATTATTATCAACATTGTTATTAAAATTAAAATATAGAAATTATAATACATACCCATTTTGAACAACTTTATCGGTTATCATTTCAATGTAATACAGGCTATTTCCTGTTGCACAAACAGCTTGCTGGCCATTACAAGATACTACATTAATAGTTTTGCAATCGGGTACATTCCACTCACTAACTAAACGCTTAGTTTCCAAACATATTAAACGAACACTAGCAGACGTAATTTGGACCATTTTATTATCTGATGTATTACCACAATAAAATGTTTGTAATTCTGATTGAAAACCTTCTAAATCAATTTCTTCAACCTCTTCACCATTATATGCCAAAACTCTACTATGTCCCACAAAAGATAAAACCAAAGTATCATCTAGTACACTATCAGTAGCAACACTTAATGGCCACATGCCTTTAATGCCAACCAAGTCAATTGTGGCTACTTCTTGAATCCCTATACCATTGCGTATTATTCTAAGAGATCCTTCTTTGTATGCTCCTTAAATAAGAAAAAGTAAAAGTAAAAATTAAAGCGTCTTGTTTTTCTTTATATAAACTGTTAAACCAAGGAAAATTCTATTAGAATGACTTCCCATAACACCTATTTTCAATAAACACATACCTGAACAAGTAACAACTTGTCCTTGTCCTTGTCGTTCTAAATCTATAACACACATGTCAACAATAGGTCCTAAATTCATAAATGTATCGAGGATTGTTATATGTGAACCAAATGAATCAGGTTTCTTATTAAGTTTAATGAGTTGGGAATCACCTACTCGGGATGCAACATATATTATTTTATTATCTAAGTATGTAAGTGATTCAGGAATACTGATCTCTCCTAAAAAAGTAATTAAAATAAATGTTAAAATTATATACTTAACCTTCATCATAATTATAATTAAACTAACCTAATAAATCAACTTTTGGATCTTTAACTTTGTATGTTCCATCAGGAGTCATTTCATAATTTAATAACAACATGAATAAATGACCAGCCATATCTCCAAGTAAATATCTTGTACCTTCTGAATCAATTCTAGCATAACATATTATTGTACTTTGCTAAACAAACATAAAATATTAGAAACATTTTTATATTTTTTTTTTAATAAACTATATTTTACTTTTATAACAGGTGGAGAAATAGCTATAAATGAGGTACCATTATGATACAAAACTGACTCTCGACCAATAATAATAGCGCCACAAAGAGGCTCTGGAACAGGAATGATCATTGATGCTTCTGTTTCAACATTTTCTTGTTTCCAAGAAGTCTGATAAAATATCAAAAGCAAAATAAATAATAGCTTAATATAAATTCAAATGCACAAATATAATTTTACTTTAGAAAATTCTCTATCCTTTAGAGATAACTCTTTAGCTTTAATATGTCGACCCATGGTATCCTGATGGATAATAATAATGGTTGGATTAGCACAACCATACAAAAAATCAATATCTTGTACTTCCACTTCATCCATCCTAAAATCGAAAAATTAATAAATTTAATTGATTTTTGTATGAAAGTAAATCAAATATTATTAACAAGCTATAAGATATTAATATCACAAATTTTACCTTAAACAAAAAGCCTTAATTTCACCTTCTTTATCCAATGGTATGATTTTAAATAATCCATCATATAATTTTAAACCAATTACTCTCGCACTAGGATCAATAACAGCCATTGCACCAATCTCAGATATTTTCCCAACATTATCACATATAATACCATGAGCTTTTGTAATAATTTCAATATCACCTTTGTCTGTCTGGATACATTCTAATATCATAGTGTTATATCGAGCAGTTACTACAAATAACAAATCTTTATTTTTGTTCTAAAATGAACAAATTCAAGTTATTAATATTGTATATAGTCATATTTATACTGTTTAACGTCATACTTTAGGCCTAAAAACTTTCATTATTTCAATTTTTCCATATACTGCAACTTCTTTAATTGGCTGCAAACCTTCTTCAGTGACTAAAGATATATCAATACGATTAAACCTTGCAACAAGTAGATTACGATCTGTTGGTGATGTGAAATTTGCTAAAAATAAAATTAAACTGAACTAAAATGCATTGTTGATAGAAGAGCACTAGGTACCGAAAATAAATATTTCGAATACTATACATACTAAATATTATGTTACAAAATATAGACAATTATATGTTAAAAATGGTTTACTTAATGCATTTTGGAATTATGTGGAAAAAATGATTCACTTTATAGTTTTAAAATATATATATATTTTTAAATTTTCTGGCCACCATGTTAACCAATATAATCCAGATTCAATACTCAATACAAACTAATAATAACCGACGTGATTATTAATTTTATACATTATAAAGACAAGAGATGAAGAAAAAAAATGTCGAATAATTTGATATTAACTATTAAAACATGTACGAAATTCGTTAATAAGACTTGCACAAAATAACACCATCGGGATCAGAATTGTCTAGTGGACAACCTTGTATTCTTTAGCATACAAGTCTTCACCGTTTTTAAGAGATGCCTTGTAAAAACAACATGAACAGATCTCGAATTACCCGAGAGACTGGTAACGACCGCTGTCGGTTTATGAGCGGTGACTGTGTAGAACTGTTGATTGGCCATGATGGTAATGATTCCGTGTCGTTTTTAAACTATCATTGGAATATACCAGTTAACGCAAATAACCTGAGTTGCTTAGAAAAAAAGACGTCTGACTGTAATGAACTGTAAATGCAACCAAAACACGTCGCACACAAATATTAATTCAAAAAATTCTTCAAAATACAGTTTAGGTGACACACGGCGTTCAGACACTTTGTGCCCGTGAGAATCGGCCGAATCGCGTGCCAAGAAGAATGAAAATAAACACACACACACACACACACACACACACACACAAACATACGCACACATACACGCGCGCGTAAAATTCAGATTTTCGACCGCCAAGCCCGTTAATGATAGCCAAAACAACAGTATCATAACAATAACGCATAACCAATAAATTAGAATAACAATGATAGTCTACTATATCTTCCTAACCATTAAGACAGTGCATCCGCCTAACGGGGAAAACCATCATACTGTACGTGAAGGCGTAACGCCGAAAACCACGGTACCGGTACAAAAATACCGTTTACAACATCATCACGTGCAGTTTCCCGTCATTTTCCGAAATGTTCAATGTGTTTGTTTATAAAAATTAATCGCGATTGTCCGCCGTCGTTTTCCTACGTTTATTGAAACTTTCTGTAGTCGCGTGGTGAACGTTTTGTTTTATATTTAAATCAATTTGTAAACAGTGAACGCGTCGTAAGCAACTCTCCAAAGAGTAATCATGAAATTAGTTAAGTAAGTACGACAGTTGTGTTGATCACAGTCGGCGGCCGTATTTAAACGTATGCAATTTACCAATGAAGTATACGTATAGGCGGGAATAAAATAAAATAATTTAAATACTAAATTTATACGTATATTTTAAGATTAACACAAATAAGTTTTCCGTAAATCAAGAGTTATATATTTTTTTTAAATATTTTATCTTAATTAAAATAGCGTAGTTAATTATTAATTTATATATACAAATATTAGTCATAAATCACGATTTAAAATTTCTTAACGTTCGATTAAATAATACAAATATTTGAATGTGATTAATCAGTTTTAATGTAAAATTTTCATATACCAAAATGACTATACTATATTTTTTATAGAATTATGTTTTCACGATAGCAATTGACGGAACATTAGAAATAGTATTTTTGAACTGAATAATTGTTTTACATTTCAGATTTTTAATGAAACTCAGTCATGAAACAGTAACATTAGAACTAAAAAATGGTACTAGTGTTCATGGAACTATCACAGGTAAATACAAGTTGTATACACTTCTTTCTAAAATATTCAAGATTTAAATTTTGTATAGTAATATATAATTTAAAGCGATATTCATAACTTACACTTTAATATCACTCTAAAGAAAAGTTTGGTATTTTCTATTAAAATGTTTTTGGATATACAAAAATTTTTTTGTTTTTCTATCTGAAGGTGTTATAACGCATAAACACCCCATATATAACTATTTGTGTGAGAAGTATGGATTTTCCAAATTGAATTCACACAATTGTCCCTATATTTGGTTGATGGTCATTGTGAATTTCACTAGAAACTGCAAATGTTTGAATTTAAATGACATCATAATCATTTAGACTTACAACAACAGTATATCATTAAATTTGTATTTAAAATTATTACCTTTGATGATATTGTTCATCTTCTTCATTAAAAGCTGAGTACTGTTGTAAAGTTATTGATAATAGATTGATGTTTTACATCATCTAAAATTAACGCCATTTCAAATTAACCAAATCTATTGTTTCCAATCTTGCTTCCCATACTCATGTTTTTGAAATTTATATGCCCTTTTCATTTATGCCAATCTTTTCTTGCTTATGTAGTATAATTAATTTGACAGCGAAAGTAATACTTTGTGACATAACTGATAATTAAATCAATACTATTTGAAATACATTAACTAAAATGTTGGTATTTGTGTTTGATTCAATTGAATTTTAGTATTTATAACAATGGCTTGTAGTAATAAATAATATTTGTACATTTTGTATTGTGAGGTACACACATTTTCAATGCTGAGCCCAATAGATACCACCAAAACACTCAACGTATCCAAAAAACTTTTATATCACTAAATTTCATAGAAATTAGTTAAGCAGTTAGAAACACATAAAGGACCTACAGCTATACAAATATTAATCTGTATATATATGTTTTTTTATACCAAAGCCTAATGGTCTATTAAATCTAGGTTTTACTAATAATATAGTTATAGATGACGGCAGCATATGTTTTAAAAAAGAAGGAATTGTACATTAAACATTTTCGATTTATTTAGCTTATACTAACATAATTTATACATCTTGAAGCATACAAAATGTTTTTATATTCAAAAAACATATGTATAATTTTCAATATAACATATTACTAAACTTTAATATAATTTTAGGTGTTGATGTAGCTATGAATACTCACCTTAAAGCTGTCAAAATGACAGTAAGAAATCAACAACCTATACATTATGAAACACTTAGTATTCGAGGTAATAACATTCGATACTATATTTTACCTGACTCGCTTACTCTTGAAACACTATTAGTTGATGATACACCCAAATCACGAATGAACCGTGGTGGACGAGGAGGTCGTGGAGGTTAGTATTTTTATTTAATTTTGGTATATTATTACTTCCATTTTAATACAATTTATCAATTTTAAAATAATGTACGTCCTTTTTTTTAATAATACTTTTGTTTTAGGACCAGGAAGGGGTGGTCGTGGACGTGGAGGTCCTAGAGGTCGAGGAAGCCGTGGAGGGCCTCGTGGTATTGGTGGACGTGGACGTGGTGGACCACCTCGTCGTTAAATTTAGCATATATATTTTTCAGTTTTTTGTGTAATTCACGAATCATAACCAATTGATTAATTTTTAAAGTTTTAAACTTCTGAACGTAAATTTATCAAATTTAATAATTGACAAATACCTAAATTTTAAAAAAATCTTGTAAATATGTATATATATATATGTTTGATTATAAATGTGATAATATAACTTAGTTATTATCATAAAATCTAATATACATATATACGTATTTTAATATATTCAGGTTTTTAGATTTAAGTAGATATTCCATTTTATTTAACATAAGTAAACAATATTTAAAAAAAATATATCTATATATTTATATATGCGTGTTTGTTTGTGTTTTGTTGGACTTTTTAATTAAAAACTTCCAAAAAAAACACTAACATAAAGTAGATCATTTTACAAATTATTTATTTCTTTTGTTTTCAAAATAATAAAATTGGTATTAAATTATTGACTCTTGGATTTACCTTAACACTATGCATATAATTAATACTGAAACAAGTATTTTAAATATTAATTTTTAAAAAAATGTATGAACTATTCGTCATATTTATTATTTATTAAAGTGTATACACTATTTTAAAAGTATATCATCATCATCGCCTTTATATCATCTATTTGGGGTCGGTCACCTTAATCTTAAACCTCCATTTGAACCGATCTCCCACATCCTCGACGTACACACTAGCAATCCTCATATCCTCAATCGTATTTAACCGCTTCTTTGGTCTTCTCCTTCCTCTTCTTTCTTCCACACTCAATTTCATAACTGTTCTTACTGCTTCCGAATTTTCTCTCCTCATAACATGCCCAAACCATCTAAGTCTATTCTCCCTCATTTTATCCATAATCACCACTACTCCTATGCTTCCTCTTATATATTCATTTCTTATCCTATCTTCTTTTGTCACCTCACTCATCCATCTAAGCATTCTCATCTCGGCTACGCTCATTCTCTGCTCTATTTTTTTATTCATCGCCCGACACTAAACCATACAACATTGTTGGTCTCACTACACTCTTATAGAACTTGCCTTTCAGTCTCATTGGAATTCTCTTATTGCATAGGAGACCACATTCTTCTCTTCATTTGGTCCACCCACACCTAATCCTATGCTTCACATCCTCATCAAATCCCCTGTTCTTTTGTACGAAGGACCCTAAATACTTAAAACATTCAACCTCCTTTATCTCATCCCCATCTATTATCATTCTACTTCTCGTTTCATCTACTTGTTTCTTTTCCTCAAACTTATACTCTGTCTTATTTCTATTAATCCTTAATTCCTTCTTTTCCAGAGCTAATCTCCACACGTCGAGTCTTTGATTAACTTCTTCCCTACTTTCCCCTATCAACACAATATCATCTGCTAACAACACACCATGGTACCTCCCTCTGTATCTCCTTTGTAACCGCATCCATTACTACCGAGAAAAGGTAGGGGTTTAAAACTGATCCCTAGTGCATACCTACTCTTACCTTAAAGCCTTCCATTTACCACATATATTTTTAACGCTGGTTTATGCTCCTTCATACATATCCTCTACCACATTAATATATGTAAATAATTATCTTATTGTATATCATTACATAAAATATATTTTTTAATAGTTTAATCTTTTATTGTCTTACAAACATGTAATATTTACAATATAAAATTATCTTTTAAAAGAAGTGACATCCATGTTTACTATTTATCTTAAGGGTAAATAACCACATTTTGCAAAACTAATGGTAACATTTTTATTATATTTAGAATTTAATACTTATAATCAAAATATTTGAGAAAAAAATTACTAAGTATTTTATATAGGAATGAGTAGATCCATCCCTTCACCTTTAACCTTTTTAGTTCACACACTCTTTTTCCCGTATAAAACAATTGAACACAGCGATATTTTTATTATCACAACAAAGTATAATACTTAATGTTAGAATGATGTTTTCTTTTTTTACATACTTGTATTCAACAAAATTGTCAAGCCATTTTAGTTGTAAATATAATTTTTAAAAAAATTTGAAGACTATATGCCTTAATAATATATTAAAATTTTCTTCAATACAGGAACCTATTGTAGTTAACATTTAACTAATCTTTATGATAACACTTCTCTACTAAAATAAAGTAAAACCATAATTAAAATCTCGAATGAGAAATAATAGTTTACTGTATATTGTATCAATGGAAAGATTCGAATAAATAACCGACATCGCCTCCTAATGATAATATTATATATTCAAATATGATGAACATTATTAGCGAGAGTAATATTTACAAAGATAAGGACTGTTGCCATATGATTAAAGAGATTAAATTGGTGTGTATGTGTGTATATACGAAAAAAAATGTTCGCTCCTCCCCTCCTTGGAATTTCTTAACAACTATGGATGCTGGACAATATTTTCCAAAAAAAATAAATTGTCGAATACTCTCAAAATATTCCTCTTTTCAAATTTAGCGATAAATGTTTAATAGATTACTTAAGTTTAACTTCAACGCCACAATTTAGGTCCTATATAATGTGTAGTGTTTCCAGGCACAAAAAATAGATATAAATCTCGCATGTGACCTAATTGAATTATACTTGACATTAAAATATTTAGTTTGTTTTAGCTAAGTGTATTTCGTGTTATCGACCCATTTCGTTTATCAAATAATGAAATATAAAAAATTATGAGATAATAAAAAATATATACATGCCTATTAAATGTAGTTAGTCAGGTAAGTAGGCGTCAATAATGTTCATGTTTAAAATTTTTGTTTATAATACGGTTAAAGAGTAATTAACATAATAAAAGCAGGATCTTATTTCATTTTGAAATTAAATTTATTTCTGGCGACAAATGGAATACAATTGTACGGTTTTATACTTATTTGGTTGTAAATAATAACATTTTTAATGATTTAAGTGCGTATAATCAAAAATCATACTCCAGTAAGTACTTGTGTCGCACAATACGTTTAACAATATTAATGTCTACTCGTTTACGTCTTTTAATAGCATTAAACCGATCGTTATAAAACTTCCAAAATGTATCGTCAAAACGAATTATTTAAATAATAATATTAGAGTATTCGACTATTAATTCGGTACGAATTTATAAAAATAACAAAGAATAGTTTTTGGACATTCCGAAGCGCGTTTGACGATTAATGACTACGGAAAATGAATCGCAATGGACGACTTTATCAACGATTAAATATACTCTACGCGGTAATAGTTTCTAGGCTATTTCCTACGGTCGTCGATCAAAATGGAAAAATTAGTACGATAGGTATTTTGTAATGTTCAGACCGAAGACAGTATTGCATCGTGGTTATAAAGTTGATTTTTAATTTTACCGTAACTACCTACCGAATACGATTTATTTTTAATCAACTCCACTGCCCAACGTTAAATTTGGTCGTTTCGGTTGTAACGATTTATCCAAGGAATCATGTTCGTTCTACATTTGCGGACTTGACGCCGAAAACAAATTGCGTTGTTCCAGCCGCTGAGTTTAAATTTCGGTGGAAAATCGCCAACGCGAAACGACCACAAACATCGGACATTGTAATAACACCCTTTAGGTTAGAAATATTGATCTTAAATTTTCATTCGTATATAATATTCCTACATCGGCCGAACTACTACCGTTATATAAAATCGTAATAATCGACTTCTGACCTACCGAGTAGATAACTTTTGTCGTTATAAATTCATCATTTTAATTCCCCGAAAAATACTATCAATTGTTTTTTATTAATAGATCATAATTCGAACCTTTGTATATATATATATATATATACACACACACACACATAATAATGTATTTGTGACTCGTTTTACTATTTACCTACAAAAAAAGCCGGAATAAAAATCGTTCGTATTGTTTTCTTCAGGTAACGCGTAAACAGGCGTAGGTTACTTTACGTAAAATTATTATCAAACACGATAAATAACTTATCGTTACCAGAAACGTCACGACTTCGCAAGAAAGCTTATTTGACGTTTTATTAGTTTTTACAGTTATTATTACGCGTTTTTTCGAACTACGCACCTATAAAAGGTAGGAATATTAATTTTTTTATTCGTTATTTTTTTGTTTTGTTAACATTCGTAGTAGACCGATATATATATATATATATATATATATATATATATATTTATTTATTTTTTTTTTTTTATATGTAAT
>JAIPRN010000520.1:0-80730 GCA_025469175.1 Geopemphigus sp. TES_GeoC_2020 | reverse complement strand
TATATGCCCGTGTCAATTCACAGAACGACCGATTGCTTCGACGAAAGATTTGAATAAGGTATAGGCATATACATTTTACTACCCCGAAAGGTGGTATAAGTTATCACAAAAACATTTTAAAAAAGCTGTACAACTTGTGTGTATGTGTGTATCTGACATTTTGCGTTGTAAATCGAAAATGAACACACTTTAACCATCTCCGTGACCTGCTTATATAATTGTTCCTCCTATACCTTTGTATATATATATATATTTCAATATCGTGTTATTTAAAAAAAAAAGAAAAAACCAAATTACTCTGAGACATTTTGTCCGTACATCTATATGTTTAATTTACGTAATATGGTACCTCATTAACTTTTCACGTTTTTCTTTTATGGATAGGTAATATTATTAGAAGTAAAACAATATAGAACGATCGAAAGAATATTTTATTTCATAACCGTGTATTTTTAAACAATCATTTATTCCTAGAACAAAAAGTATTCTAACGCTTCCATCGACAATCGATTCGATTATCGTTTAAAGTCTGTCATTGAAAATTCGCTAACAATTATTATGTAAGTCCATAGAATAAAATCTATGTAATTTTTATATACGTATTATTTATACTTATTGTAATTTGGATCCATTTCTTTAACAACCCCCCGTTCTTGAATGTTCCATTATTTATTTATTTATATTTAATTTTTAATTTCGAAATTCGTAATTAAATTTTACTATATAGTCAATTATTGATTTCGAAAATTAGCTCAACCCTTCCTTATACACGCACATACAACTCGCTTAAAAATATTTGACGATACTGAAACAAAAAAAAAATTATTATCTTAACAGGAATATTTATAATAATAGGGCAAAAGTTGCCGTTTCGAATTTTTGAGTAAACTAATAATTGGTCGAACGTGATTATCGTGCAGTCGGACCATAATGTTGATGAAAGAATACTTAATCAAATGGAGACTAAAAACAAATCCTACAAAAACGGAAACATCGTCCTTTCATTTAGATGGCTAAACTTTAGAATATCGAAAATACCTAGTCGGGGACATTACCGTAAAAGACGACCCCTAAAATAAAATCGCTTACGAATATCATACAAAAGCCTACGGGAACCTTTTTGACGAAAGAATATAAACTCCACTCTATATGTCTACTTAGTCAATTCGATAGCGGAATATTATTCCTCGATGTAATTAAATAGTGTCCGTCATATTCATGAAATAGTTGTCCAGCTGGACACGACTACGCATTTAATAATACGGGCGAGTGAATTCCGATGGCTATTTGCGCTGTCTACACTTCTTCTATAAAATCTAAGAAAACTAAAAGCTCTTATGCCACATTTGAACAACGTAAGCGCTGGGTACTCAATGCTTCTTGCGCACTATTATAATATAACGAACGATTGGCCCAACGAATAACGTAAACCGTCACGGTAATTGTCAAGAAGTCTATCCGGAAACGACTGTGTAGGTGTGCGAATCCTAAATAAAAACTACTCGCCTAACTCTATACTGAACACTTACGGCATAATTGTCCACTTTTAACAATAATTATTGTATTGAAATAGTTTCAGGGAAACAAATATGGAGCGGTTAATTCGTTTTCGTTTCTTTCGAAATTATCGTAGTTTCTACGAAATGATATAACCTCAATACCCATTCCAATACTTTTAAAATTTATTTTGCCTAAATATACACGAATGCCTCTTTTCATTAATGATTATAATAAAGTTTTCTTCTATAACTGTACGCGTTACAAGATTTGTTTTCGTCAAATTCATCTTGTTGATGTTATGTATATATATAAATTTATTATGCTGGAAATAACCTGTCCGAACGAACGCGACTCATCGTGTATTATGTATCGAAATTACGGTAACCAGTGATAACCGAGGATCACCGCTTAAGTCTTTCTCCACAGCAGTGGCAGTGGGAACGTCCGAGTATTGAATTGGCATTAAGTCAATAATATCGTTAGTGAACGTGTGCGAAAAAAACACGCTCTCTCACTTACTCTCTCTCGTGCCCGGAGAAAACTGTGTAGCGGAAAACTGAAGGCATGGCGGGAAAAGCAAAAAGGAAAAATAAGCGCAACGGAGGCGAGTTCGTGCTTGAATAGGACTTGACGGTTTTCCAAAAAGGAAAAAAGAATTAAACGTTTTTTTGGCTACGTTTCTACATCGGGTACGTACGCTGGGAAGTGTTGTGTGTATGTGCGTGCTTAGGTGTGTGTGTGTGTGAACAGAAACGTGCCAAAAATGAACAAAGTACGACTCACAACTGAGTGTGAATGTGTAAGGTAATAGAAACAACGGATGAGTAAGAGAGAGAGAGAAAACGCTTACAACAAATACAACCCGAAAACAATTCCTGTCGACCGTTATCCACGACAGAAGAAACGGAAACTGCTATGCAAAAACGCGCGCGCATGCATCGTCGTCACAGGTGTTTCGGAGTATTTTTTTGAAATCACGTGAGTAATATTTCACAGCCCTTTCGTTTCAGTCGGCAGTTTCGAAACCGTTTGGTATACAATTTTATATGGTTCGATTCTATAACTTTCATTTTACACCCACCCTGTGAAGTTTTCAATTGTCGGGGAAAATATTTTTTAACCTACTCGCGACATTTTTTGTTGGCCGGCCAAAAAACAACAATGTTACGTAATACGTAACATTTTATTTCGGATATTTCGAGATATTTCGAATTTACATGGCATAGAGTTTAGATGGTTTTCGTATTTTTTAGGTGCATAATAGTTTTAATTCGAATAACGGTAACAATAAACGTTTGATATTATTCAAACAATAAAATTTTAATTAGTGAAACGCCGTGTAATGAAAAATCAATTTCTAGATTTATAATTTACGAATAACATTTAAATTGGTTTTATTTTGTACGTTTTAGGAAAACCCTAACATATGCAGTAAATTTGTAAATTTTGTTTCAAAATTTGAATACTGTATATATATATATATATATGTGTGTGTGTGTTTCACATAATATAAATACACGAGCTTGGATATATTTAATAATATAATTATTATACGTAACGCACGCACGTGTACACTAATGGAAATTATTCCATTTCGCAGACTCTATTATATGCGTGTAAATGTATGTCCGCAGCCGTTTATTGTTTACTTTGCCGACGTATTCAAATAAACGAAAACTTAATATTGTTATATTAGATATTAATTTGTTTAGCGCTGCCAGTTTTCGGCGTTTACGTTTCATATATAGAGTTAGAAAATTATTATTATCGTCACGTCCTGCCGGGAAAGTATTATTTTAAAAAAATCGATAATTCACCGCACTATTAGTGTTAACGAATTTTTTACCGTGTCCACCATTTGCTCATCCGTATACATTTAAAAAGCATCGATAATTTTACTGCCGTATTTTCTTACCCAAAATTACGCGTTTAACCGATTTCAAAATTTATTTATCGTTATTTATACTCGAAACAGGCGATCGGTGAAGCAAATTTTTATTAAATAGCGTTGATTTCGACAAACTGACAAAAAAATATACGCGACGCCACTACACAAGTTCAATGGTTAAAAACACGTGTTCTCAATTCTAAATAAAAAGATTTCTTATTGGGTGTTTCCGAAAATTGCGTGAACGAGTCAGATTAAAATCATTGTTAAAAAAGTCGTGCGCATTTCTGAAAAATAAATTCTCAACATCCGGCTGTCGATAAATACGAAAAACGTAGAGTCGATTAAATTTGCTAAATGGTTTACGTTTACCCGTGACTACATTAATAATATACCGAACAGAATGACGGAGTTAACGGCAAGTGGTGGTGAGTGGGGATGAATGAGGCGTTCGTGAACCCGAAAGTCGGCCGGGACGGTTTCATTTTTAACGACCGGCAAATATTTTTATCTCGTTTGCTCACAACTTCGGCAATATCTCTCGCGACGAACCAATCTCGGCCGTTAAACGGCACATCGGCACGTAATACCTTATGGTCGTTGATTGTGTTCAGCCGTATCCACGTGCACCGTTTTATCGCGCCGTGGACGGAGGACCAAAGCTCGAGGCCTGTTATACATATAGGCTATCTATTGCCAACTCGGACCATTGCGCGTACATACCGTAAACAAAAAGTTAGTCTCGCGAACGTTCGCCATAGGCGAAACACGCTCGGGTAATCTTAGGGAATATTCGCAGACTTAATCTCAACGCGGCTTGCCTTACGATTAACACACGCAATAATTAAGTGCGCGCTTAAGAGGGCAAGATGATCAATAAATCGAACTTGTGAAAAAACGATGAACGTTGTTTCAGGACAGACAAAATCGACGACACGCGCTCCATATTACATCCTATAGCAAGCGCATACGAAATATACAGCCATATGTACATGATTAAGACGAAAAACGAACAAATCGTAAAGAGCGACCGGGTTGAGCGATCATCGCGATTCTAGTCATCGCATACTTCCAAAATCCAGATCACAAATGTCGTGCGCACGCGTAACACACACACGTGTACAAATTATACGTCCGTATCCACACCAGTTATAATATATGTGCTTACCTGCTGTGTCAACAGAGTCGTATATGCTGATTACTTACATATTGTAATACGAACGGGTTTAATTTCAAAAAGTGACAAAATTACGCAAAGCGGCCTCTACGTCAGCGTAAAAAAATTATAAAACGGATGTCGTTGAAAAATTAAACGGTTCTTATTCGCGAAACGAAATAATTTACCATTGAATAGAAACCGCGATAATTCGTTACGAATACGTACGTAATTTTATTAATGTTTCATTACTTACGTAATATTTATTCTACCCCCCTCCTCCCATCATCAACGTGACCATTAAAAATAAACGTTTTGTACTTTCTCCCTTCGTAATATACTGTTAATCATTGTAAATTTGTATATAACCACCGTCACGGTGATCACGTTAAAAGTTCATGCTTACGAAAAAAAAAATATTCTCACGAATACAATATATACGTATAAATACGTCGGCCAAGTATTATTTATAAATATGCACAATTTGTAGCTTCGACAGGATATAAAATTGTAGGTAAAATTCTCTTGTTACACGGCTTTCAAGTAACAGCTTATACACTTCGTGTAAGTACATTATTACTTCACGAATAATTAAATTGCAACTAAACCGAAATTTGAAAGTTGACTTAAGCTCGAAATTTTCGTACACGATTTATTTCTATCGACATGAACATTATAGTCTATTTAAATATTATCGATTATCAAATTAGGTACTTTTACTGAAATTACGTTTTTTTGGTATGAAAATATAACATTTTTTTTAAAGATAAATTGTCGATTTGTTTTTAATTTTTCGCTCAAAATTAATTTTGCAATCATTTTCGATATCAATTTACTTGAATGTCTCAAAGACTTAAAGCAATGCTCGAGAAATTTAAATAGAAATCGCGTACACACTTAAGTTTAAATAAAGGAAATATTAAATATACATTTTTAAATTATCGTTAATAATAGGATCGGATTTTGTATCTGAAAATTCATGACATAGAACGAAAAAAAAATCGAAATTCCGTTTATTTTGAACCCAAATAATAAGTGATGGCGTGTTAAGTGTGAATTCAAAATAGTACGTAATTAAAATGCAGTTTAAACGCTAATCATTATAAAGTTTCGGCATATTGATTTTAAGGATAAAATTATTTCGAATCTTATGATATGTACCTTACGGTATGTAAACCGAAATTAGTAGAGAGAAACTAGACTATAAAATGTCTCCTATATAAACGCTGTAAACGCAGATCATGTACGAAAAATATAAGCAATAAATTACACGTCGCTCCGAGGATCCGAACATTTCATTTTCGACGCGTCGGTTAAAGGTACGTTATATATGGTACATACGTCGTTATTTTGTTTAGTTTCCGTGGAGTTGACGACATAACACAAATAATAATACGCTCTAATACTACGTAAGTACATACCGATATCATAAATTAGTGTTTGTTTATTAATGTTCCAGAAACTAAGTTAACTCCGACTAAGTTATTCCCGAATAAGTCTTCGATATGACAAAAAAATAACACGACACACTACCTAGACGATAAAATAAACCGTTAAAAATATATATTGTTCCATCCCGGAGCTCCACTCGTCCAACGAAAAATCAAAGAGGATTTCCGACGCGCTTTTACGTTTGTTTAAATGTATAATTTCTACTAAACACTTACGATTTCAATTGTTATTCTAAGACTACTTTGCGTGCGTCTACTATAGAGAGCCCGTCTAGAGTTGGTTATTAAAGAATACATTTCGGTGGCTAGGGTCCGACGCTGAGTGCTCTTAGGACTTCAGTTCGGCTCTCGATTTGTCTGGACAAACTTTAAAGTATCGATTGTTTAAAACGAAATCGCCAATCCAATTCGTTTGTGATGAACGTTTGATTTAAATTCGTGGTTCAATTCCTTCTTTTACGATCAGCACCACGCATAATAAATAAATAAACCACTGTCGATAACTGATTGATATAACGTGTAAGTGTATTTACAGGTCGTCGTATATTGTGGTACGTGTAGTATCGAGAAGTATGATAGATATTTACGTTATAAATATATATAAGTCAAACTACGAGTGGAAGGAAAGAGGTAGAATTTTCTTCGCGTCCGATACGTCCGCGGCAACTATTATGACGACGACTACGACGACGACGACGACGATAAGGGACGAGGGTGCGAAGGAAAACAAACATAACGAAAAACGGTCTGACGTCATTTAACTTGTGAATCAAGGACTGCGTGCCTTACTAATTGATTGCCCTCAATGATTAATGGGTTATGGTAATTAACGAAGTTTTACCGCCATCGCTGCCGTAAAAGCGGACGTACGTTACCAACTTTACGGCGGCGGGCGATTGCAGCACAAAGCGTAGCGCAGAGGGTTCGTAGAAACGCGCGCGCTTTTAAATTCAATATATATATATATATATATATATATATATATTACAGGAGCCACAAAGCCCATTTAAAAACTAATACCGTCTTATATGCCTCAACATCGTATAAGTTGTACGTAATAATAATAATATAATATTTCGGCGAGTAATAGAAAATTCTATACCTTGGGCGATGCGATATTTTAAATCATACAGAAGACTGTTTTTTTTTTGTAGATATTATACATATATATATATATATAAATATAAGAAAGTCCGGCATCAGTTAAAATGACAGCGTTAAATGGAACAAATTTAAATTCTAAACAATCCAACAGGGAAATGCCAAAAGGACCAAACTCGGAATTTTCAATTCCGAATAATCGCGATTCGTCCGTTACGTTTTTAAAGAATATATTTGTCCCATTCTATACTGCACCAAATTACGACGCTCCATATTTTCCTGTTCTAATTAATGATAACCATATTCTATCCTTTCGACTAATGAACTTACAACAAAATAAAGTTTTTTTTAAACATCGGGTTAATTACCTTTTCTAAAATCTATTCGTTTAATAAATTGGTTTAAAGTAAAATGCAATAATAATAATAATAATAATTAAAACGATACGAGTTAATTTGTTTATAAAGAGCACGGTTAATGGTTCGAATAAATACATTGAATATTTTTTATTAGTTTTATTCTTAATTATTCAAGATAATATTTCAAATACGTCTATTATGCATTGCGTATAACTATTGAAGACTATTAATTTTTTCAACAGTGATATAAAATACGAAAACTTATACCAACTATTGTTTTTCCACACACATTTTTTATATAGTTATACAATATTATTTTGCATTTTATTTTTTCTACACGTAATTAAATAATTCGAGTCACTAATTAACTACAATTTTCGCGGTAAATTGTATTTATTATTTTGGTACCCATTTGAAAATATTCGAGCGATAGTTTAAATGACGTCGACAATTATTTTGTACAATAGTACGTAAACGTAAAATATAATTTTTATACGTTTTTAGTTTAAATAAATTTAAATTTGTAAACACCTCGTATTTACAACGATGAAAATGAAGAAAAATAACGTAAAACGTTCATTTATAAAGTATAATTAAAACAACGTCTTTCAATGTTAATATTTAAACGTAACATATATTATTTAACGAAAAATACACGATTTCTATTTATTGTCAGCGTTTGAAAGTATTGTAAATTGATATATTATGAATAAAACACTTATTTGTATGGGGATCGATAGGAAAATTATTTAAATACTTTACTCGAAAAATAACTAGATATTGTAATGTAGTAATTGACACGAAAATTATTCGCATCAAATTATTAATTTGAAAGATATAAGATATCAAATAAAATAAATATTATTAAATAAAATATATTAAATAATAAATACGACGCATAAACATTAACGTTAAAATTACGATATTTTCCGTTTTGTAGTGTACACAGTGAATTCGATGAAATATTCACAAAAAATGACGTTCATTTTTCGTTGTGCCTATACGTTATATAATTTAACAAAAAACGAAAACATTTTTCGTGAAAAACTTATGGTACAATTTTGTATACATAGAACGCGTCTGGATACGTAAATGAATAAATTTGTATGTATATTACGTAGGTTTATCTACGCGTTTTTATTGCATTAAAACAGTATCGATACAGTATTATGACTTGTTACACGAATTTATTATACATGTTTACGTCTATTTTATAATGTCGCGGGCACATATACAAGATCGAATTTCGAGAAGTAAAATCACACGAAGTATGGAATTGTGTTTGATATTTGTAAATCTTGTTAAACAATACATATACTGTGTATATATGTATACACCCAGTCAAATACATAAATGATGACAAATATAAGGCGAATTTTTAGAAAACCCAATAATATAGGTAAGTAGTGTTTTCTAAAAATTATACCTTGTATTTATATTACGTATAAACTTCGTAATTTGGAGAATTTATTATAATTCATTTCATATATATATATATATATATATACATACATATATACATCTGGTCAGAATATATAGTATACGTGCAAAACTTTGGTCTCATTTTCCCCGAATTCGTTCATTTATTACTGAACTCGAAAAAGAACAATACGCGGAACCCAAATTGCGTCGCAATATTATCGTGTCATTTATCGTGGATCGATACCCGACGATAATAAAACGAATTATAATAACGCAAATTTTTGAATATATTCACGAACGTTGGTTTCCGAGATTTATTTGAACACGACGCGGTAAAGGAATTGTCAAAAGCGTCGGTTGCGTTCGTCATTCCTGGTGATTGGTTTCACGGACGTGACGCGTTGGAAGCAATTGTAACACACTTATTACTAACGTCACGTAACTTTTACGAATAAAAGTAGTCGACGCTTTAAAATTTGACTATCAAAAAAATAGAACTACGGCCCATATTTAGGTTCATGTATGCATGGCGAATGAACGGAATTATAGATTAACAACGTCGGATCGAGTGTACAACATACTTTTTAAGACGCCCCGTTAGAAACGATCGCGATCTACACGGGTAATCCGAATTTTTATTTATTTCCAAATTTATATCCCGAATATTGTGGGCAAACGATAGTTACACGCAGCACGTACGGTATCAACCGGTTATGGCTGTAGTCGAGTAAACGCGTCAACAACAAATGAACATACACGATATGCGCAAGTTGTACGAGAATTAGGTGAATAAAAGGTGTGACATATGGGTGTTATAAGCGGTACTATTTCCAAAATTGAGGTCCATTTCGTTATTGTTGTTAATGCTATGCCCGTCGCGTAATTTTTAATTTACTATCGACTTTCCACGTGTTTAGCGTAATTACTATTTAAGATTATTAATCGCTGGCTGACGGAATTTAAGTTCCGTTTCAACCCACTTTGTGACGCGACAAATGATCGGAAATTGACGCCATTTTATAAAAAATCGTAAATTACCGCCAGTTATTCGTGACCAACTTACAAGCGTCGCTTATCGATAATATTTTTACATTTCTTTTTAAACATTTGCCAAACTAAAATCGTATATAAGCATGTACATTACGCGATTAACGTACTGTTTTGTACTACAAACGATACTCGGTCAGGCCATAGCTACAGCAATTATGTGAAAATTAAAATAACGTATAACACGGCTAATGGAAGTGGCGCGTACACGCAGTCTGACTTAATGAAATGTCATCGTCAATTGAACCTATAAAAAACTGTGAGACGACAAAAGAAACGTCTACACTAATGTGGCTATATATTTTTTAGGTCAAAACCGGGCGAAAGGAAAAAACGTAATTATTTAATTGTACATAATAACTAATGACTCATTTTTCCTTAAATATTTTCTATTTCGTATAGTGTAATACTAATTATTATATATTTCAGTGTCTTGTCATTCACCCCACGTACAATCACGTCAACTTTTACGGTCAGTTATATAATAAAATTAATTCATCGACAAAAATTAGTTTTCGTTATTTTTTCGACTACTTAATCGAAAACGGTCCCAAAAACAGCCTCTGGGTACGATAGGGACTGAGAACCGAAAAACATGACCATTCTGTTCAAAACGCGACGAACTTATTAGTCTACACGTAATTTTTTCGTCACAGTAATCATTAGAATCCGAAAAACTTTTGGCTTGTAATTAGGAAAGAAAATACTATAAGATATTTTCATTATTTTATAAAAAGTTTTAACTACGTTCTATAAACGTTTGAACGTTACGGCAATAAAATGAAAGAACGTACGTTTCGTTCTGAAAAAATTTCCAAAAAAATTAATTTTGGAATCGTTACACGTTAATATCGCGTTTGTTGTTCTCGTACCGAAACGTTTAACCCGATATGGTATCACGTATGCGTCAACTGTCCTATACCCGAATAAAGTTCGGCTAGTTGGTTTTGCGCGTATAAAACGCGAACGGATTTAAATTTGTGTTAGCGTTTTATTAAACATCATTATTGCGTTATCCGAGCTGTCGAAAAATAATTTCTCAATTTTCCGGCTGTTCGACGGTTGATCGAGCAAGGCAGATGGTTGGAAGTGAAACCGTTTAATCGTACTAATAGCGTTTAACGGAAAATATCGGAATATCTTCGTCATGACGATGACGATAACGAAGGTGGTAATGGCGTAGATGGCAAGGCCAACCGGCGGGCGTGCAAATAACTCGCACAACCGATTGCTGTGACAAGCCCGGCGCGAATTATCTTTTCGCGTAAACGTTTAACTAATTATTATCAGGAGGAACGTCGTGGAATTTTTGGAATTCGCCCGGGAAGGTGTATTATCGGTACCGCAATATAGACGAGCTGCAGAAGAGTGGCGGAAAATTCCACGTTCGAAACGGAAATATTAGTGTTTTGTGGTCCTTTCGAAAGAATCCTCTGTAAAAGAGCGGATATATAACGAAGTACATTGGATTATCGATCAAACGTATCTACGGTGTATTGTACACCATATAGTATAGGAAATGAAACCCGGCGATAATACATGCTGTACGAGAACGCCAATTTCGTGCCGTAAATTATACAACGCGCTATTCGTTTATTCGTGAACGTCGGCGCCTCCGAGTCGACTTATAATTCAAATTTTTGCGTCAGTACTGAAGTGGGGGGAAATATGCGTCTGTTACTGAAACTGACAACAATACCAAGAGAACCGACGAACGATGTGTAAAAGATATTAAAAGGTGGGTCCCGGTTGGTCGGTTCCGAAAGTCTTACAGGCTTCGCGTTCGTTTCGTGTGCAATCGGTCATAGACGACGAGACGGGAAAAGGGAATACTAGCCAAACGCCACGCGGAATGTGCAACATTAACTCCCGGCAATGAAATGATGGAAATTGACCGGAAATTATTTGTACGGAACGAGTTAACGTCGTGAAAAGGATTGCCGCCATCGATCGATCGTTAGCGATGTGTGGAGTTTCCTGTCCCTCCCCCTTCCACTATCGGGTGCCGTTTCCATTGCTCGCGAGCGCAACGAGGTTGACGACATAATTGACGGTTAAAATGTACGCGACGGTAAACGTTCTCGTTGAACCCCGATCGAGGCGATACGACGGAACAGCTTATTCTCGCGGGATAAGTCTAACCGAAGCGCGGTGTAAATAGCTTTTAAGGCGCGTGTAAAATAGAAATCATTCGTCGTTCTTACGGCGGAATTCACCAGTTCGAGGGCTTTTTCAATGGCAAATTCGTTCAACGCGCTATACTATATACATAAAAGAATAACGACCGACTCGAAAATAAAAGCGTAACGGCTACGTAATCGGTTACGTACGAAGATCAGTTTCCCTATAACCGCTGTTAACCGCGTTCGGTACTAAACAAAGAACGTTATTACGGTATACGTCGAAGCGGGTTTTTTTGTCGTTCGATTAATCCAACAGTTTTCTCAAATTTTTCGGAAAACTACCGAAAACCAACTACAATGGCATTCGTCCCGTTTTTGTGGATCTTTTTTATTGGCTATACAACATTAATTTAAACGATGTAAGGATACCGTTGAATTATCACGAATTACCGGTACGAGTTTTGATCCCGTGGTACAGTAAATAGTTAACGTACGATATCATAATTTTGGCCACCATAATAATATCGATTACAATAGTCACGATTCCTTTTCGCGTACATTGGAAATACGGCCACAAGGTGGAGAATGAGACGAAAAGCAATTGACATGTTCGGCTTCGCTGCGTGTACATAAAAATGTGATTACGTCTGTCGTCGAAATAATCAAAAACACGCGCTAACGAAGAAAAGTCTAAACCTTGACTTTGTGATTTAACACAACGTAATACTTATGCTATAATTACGAACACCTACGTCTATACACTTACACATTCAGTTTATATCAATTTAATGACCGGAGAGCGGCAAAATGTTTATTACCGTACTCCTGCTAGATGGCTATATTAAGAATACACGTTATTTGAAACGACGTTTAATGCGAGACATTAAATAAGGTTCACGGAAAACATTTGAATGACCGGGCTGTAGGAAAAATAACGTTAATTCTCCGTAGAAGAAACAAATTATCAGTTAGGTGTGTACACGCATTGCGTTTTGGCTCCCAGAACGGATAGAATACGCCGTTGTCGGGCCGAATGAATGGACGGATATCGTACGTGTAAACGGCGTTCGTTGCGAAGAAATTCGCGAAATATCGACGCGACGCTTCGAAACATTCGGCGACATTACAAAGTGCGCGTTGTTACACGGTGCGCGCTGGTAGACGAACATTTTTCGAAACTCGAACGATTTACGTCCGATAGGAATAACGATAGGATACGGAATTTCTTTTATATGTTAATTTGTACTGACTACATGACGATATATTATCGTCGTACGTATAAGCTTATATATATATATATATATATATATATATATATATATACACTTTCTCGCAAAGATCACGTATTTATGTAGGTACCCGTTTCGTGTTCGCGTTTATCAGCGGATATATCACATGCGACCTACATATAACAACGATAATATACAGTGTACGCGAAACTCGCCGTTTTTAAAACCCGAACGATACAAAACTTTTCGCGTACGAAATTATATATCAACACACACACACCTACATACACACACATACATACGACGACCATATCACACACTTATCGCGAACAAATCGAAACGGCGCTTCATAATTTCCTGTGAATTCTCCAACGGTACCCGGCGCCATATTACCGTACGGCGTATACGTATACACACGCACGTTACACCTATACCGCAGTACGTAACACACAATAAATGTATGTATATTGTAAGTATATAACGTAATATTACCGTACGCGAATAAATCAGACGTATTTTCATTTATGTCTCGACAACCGTCGTCTTAAATCCGTAAATTATTGTCCAAGCTCGTTATACACCTATTATCGATCGATATAATAACAATTTTGCACTTTGCGCGGTCGAGTATGCACGTTCAGGCGTGGTCGAACAATTGAACTTTTAGAACTTTCCGCGAGTGCGCTTGTTTCTACGCGTGTTATGACGTCAAAACGTTTTTATATTATTTTAGCTCTGGACCAGAGATGACCTAGCGTGAATAATATTGTCTTCTCAGAATCACCCAACCAAAGCGTGAAATATTATTATTCGAAAACACGTCGCGTCATAACTTGTCATTTATAGCGAAAACGTTTTGAAAGGAATACGATGTGGTTTAGTTTATATTTATTACCGGAAAACAAAAACAGTACATTAAATTTTTGTCCAGGCCGTTTTAAAAGTTTTATCAGTCCGATATCGTAAGCTCAGATGCATTATCATATTTTCAGCAAGTTATAAACTGAACGGGAAGTCATCCGACGAAACGATACGTAGAACGAAAGCGTTCAGAAAATATAAATAGATTACGACTGATGGGTTATATTCTGTAAAATACGAAACTTTGAAGACGTACCGCGGAAAGTACAATAAGTAAATATGTTTTATTTTACTTATGTTCAACGCCTTTTCATATAAACGATTTTAACACTTTCGATTAATCGGTGAATTTGAGTTTCGAAATCGTACGGAACTATTAAATAGCGCGGAAATTTCGATAAAAAGGAAACATCGAATTATTGCGTTTTAGTTTTCGATAAGACATTTAATAATAGTTACGGTATGTATGCATTTAGTTAAACCGTTTTATGAATTAATGATACATAAATACGTATTCGATTATGGTGTATAACGGCGAGTTTGAATGAAATTCTACTCGAAATTTTTATACGCCTATATTTTGGTTTCGTTTAGATTTCAGACTTGTTGTTTTCGTAATATTTATTCGTGTGAATAAATTAATAATCCTCCAAATATATATATGAAGGGGATTTTTTTTTAATTAAAAACGACGTTGTACAAATATGTCAATGTATTGTATGAAGATTATGATGTGATTCGCGGGTAAGACCTCATGGATCGATATGTTACGCAACGCATAATAATATTCGTGTACTCGCCGTACGGAGTAGTCTTCCGGTCGGTTTTGTTCACTGGCGTCGCGAAACTTCGAAAGATCGAAATACAGCGACGAGCGGATAGCGGAAAAACTCCGAGAATTCTCCGTGGCGTTCGAAACGCCGTCATCCACTTTATACCGTATAACAAAGTAAACGGAAATCGACCACGATGATTTCCGCACAAACACAACGTTGTTTTACGTACGTATGTACATACATAATTTTAAAAATTACGAATTTCACACGGATTATTCGTTCATGACGATCGTACTCCGTGATAATTGATTATCACGTAAATATTGTAAAAACTCTACGCTTCCTCCTCAACCCCACGACACTACTAATATTGGCCAAGGAAAAACAACTTTATTCCACAATTAATATTCGGAAACGTTCGTAAACAAGTGTTCTTAAACTTCATGTATATTATAGATACTTATCGTTGACAATATCGCCAACGGTGTTTGCGTATTATACGCGCCGCAGTTAGTGTATTATAGTAATAGGCGATTTAGCGAAAGCCGTAAAATTTAACGCCCGTGCATGTGTAAACATAGAACGCAATAGCATTATTATTATACGACGGACACGTTTATATATTGTATTTAGGTCTAAAAACATACGTGTTACTAACGACGTTTTACATAATAGCGAAGTTTCAAGCCTAACGAACTGGGCTCGACATTTATAACGTTTTTCCTTCTTTTTTTTTGTTCGCTCACTAAAATAAAGCATTTCAACGAAATCTGTTACAAATATTAGCGAGTTTGAATTATGTATTTTCCGAGATATTTTGTAGTACTTATTAAACGTTGCAAGAATTTCGAGTAAATTTATAACAAATATCGTAAAAGAAATTCAAATAACTTAAAAATGTGACGATTTTTCGTATTTTTACATTTTATTTTCGAATAAATGGAAATTATAATTAATATTATAAATTATACATTTTGTTTTACATACGTGAAGTCAACCCACTTCATACTTAAAGGTGTTAATTCAGAACTCATATAAATATTTTGTAAATTATTGACCTGATTTGCTAGTTGATCGTGCTTTAGTAACTTTAGATTTCTAAAGGTTAACTTCATTTAAATAATATAAGGTATCACGATTTTAGTATAAACAATTATTTTTAAAAATTATAACGAAATTTCAAAAAAAAATCACATTATTATTGTTATTTATTACTTTTAAATAATAAATAGTAAACATAAGGAATTTATAAAAATTTCAAGTATTATGAGTTAATTTTTTGGGATAACGAAAAATATTAAAAACCCAAACAAAATTCAACTTTATCGGACGTGTTGAAAATTTCACACGACGTTTCGTAATGTTTATGTGGTTGAGTTCAAATAACGTAGATTCGGTTTGTTACCGAAAAATTGTGTTACATGCAAAAGTCAAATCACTCAAGCTACAAGAACGTGTTCACAGATAAGCGTACTATGAAATGTACGGTCAAAGTATTTTTATCATTTCATCGAGATTCAAAAATTGCTTGTTTTTCTTTTTTTTTTAAACGAAGGGATTTTTATGGAAGTCGACTCATAAACTTTCCAAATCAAAATATAAAAGAAAAGTTTAAACTGATATTCGTAAAGTTTTTAATTTATACTTGTTGAAGTGCGGATATCAATTATACCGTTGTTGCGTACTCAATCGTATATAGGTGGTAAAATACATTTTATAAATATTTAGATTAAAATCGTAAATATTTTAACGGCCGTGAAAAATATTATTCACAATTTATATTCGAATATTCGACGGTAATAATAATATTCGTATAATATTTCGAATATTACACGACAACTAATAAGTATTCCGAAAAGCATTACCGAATATATCAGAGAAGTTTACGCATTAAAAGCAGTGATATGCAATGTCTGGCGTAGTGAAACGTATTCGTTTTATATAATATAATCCTTTTAAGTATATTAATATAGGTGAAACCATTTTGCGTGCGTTCGCCTTTTTCGCTTCTCGTACACATTCGATATTATATATGATTTCGTTCGTAAACAGGTTCAAGGTACGCGCAATAAAATAACCTAAATTTAAAACGTATTTTTCAGTGCGGATATATTACACCCCCCCAACCTCCCGCCACGTGTGAAACGAAAACTTCAACAGAGTACTTTGTTAGCGCGTATTTTCTTCCTGTACGTAGGTATAGAAACCGTCCGTGTTCGACAAACGCGATTGGAAACGCGCGATTCGACTATATTCGAAAATAATTCGAGTTTAATAGACGGCCTTATGATTAATAAAACGTCGCGGTTAAATGTTTTAGATGCACTTTCTACGAGGGGAAACAACCATGGACACGAACCGAATTTCGACGTTTATTAATAATTAATTCGGTACAAGTTCCATTTTATTTTCGCGACGCAAGTAACCATCTAGTACGGGACTATGTAACTAAACGATTACGATGGGTATCTGATTCACAATTTGGCATCCGATTTGTACACATTACCCACTGTACTGTGCACGTACACGCTCGTCGTAAATTAAACGTATAAAAAAACGATAATATCGAATAATTTAAAAATTCTCAGGCACATGTTATGGAATATGTTAATAATAAAAGTTGTTTCGACATTTCAAGTCACATAATAATTTCTACTTTAAAGAAAAAGACACGCGAGAAATGTTCGTTTCGTTTAACGCCGATAAACGACATTTTCGTCTTCAGTGTTGTGAAAAATAGTTACGTAAACTCTGCCACCGAAAAAGATACGGTCATTTTCAAAACATGTATTTGTCAAATAAAATAAAAATTCTTTCATAGAATCGGATCGTATTCTTTTAAATAAATAATTAGCAGGTGTACAACCTCGGGCAATATAATAATATAATACCGGTAATGGGTCAACGTTTTTTCGTTTATGGTGATGATCGCGACAACGAGATTACAAACGATATAAATAACGTTCGATAATATTAAAGAGTAACGTATGGAAACTTCCGCCGCCACTCGTCATACTAGCGTGCCAATCGCTCCATGGCGCAGCGGGTAAAGGAAATAGTTTTTTTAATTGTGTTTATGTGTTCGTTGTCGTACGATAATTACGTTATAGAAGCGCTCATAACCACTTCACTAACCAACTCCGTTAGCATTAGGCCAGGTTAGGTTTGCGACAACCGTGTATACGCGACCAACCATTTCCTCCCTGTTCGAATTTCGCATTGTCCACGCCGGCTATACACTAATGTATCGCATCGACGAATATTAGCTTACGAAATGCGTACACTACTATACATTTGGCGCACGTGAAAATCGTGTCGTTTCTCCGTCCGCGATATTATCGTTTACGAAAATGGTCGAAAGCGAATCAAACGTTCTCGACTTCGAAGACTCTTCTAAGTACGTAATTATGGTGGGAATATAGACGACGGTATAATCGTTGGTCGATCGATACGTTTTTGTTTACATTTTCTCTCTCTCTTTTTCAAATGTTTGTAACTACGTCACTGTTTCGTACACACGATTACATTCGTTCGTAAAATTTGAAACTCAAATTTTGAATACTTTAATACTTTTGATAATTACTAAATTCGTTCTAGACAGTCGTATCATCATTGTGATGGACATACGAAACACTTCGTTTCGACTAGAATATTAAAGTATTAATTAATTTTTATTCGCGAACAAATTTTCGTATCGTTTTTATACATTTTATAGGTAGATTTATGTATTATATTACATAATGAATTACGAAATCTATTTGTAAAACAATAATTTGTGATTTAAATTTTTTTATTATGAAGTACACATAAGTAGATTGAAAGAAACGAATAAAGCTTAAAGCTACATCTATTGAACGTCCGTCAAGTTCACATCATCTATTTTTCGTATGAGTATATATAATGAAATGTAAAATTATATATATACGTCTCTTGAAATGTTTGGTTATTCGAAATCGATTCAAAATTAGTACGTATATATTTACTTACATTATGTATACATTGTATAATATAAGAATTTCGTATGGATAACAATCACAATAATAATATTTGTATACAGTCGAATTATTTTCTTTTGATTTATTGTCTCGTTTTATTTCGACGTCAATCATCGGGCACGCAGTGACTGTTATAAATTACAATAACATAATAAAAATCGTCGAACGCGTTTTGTGTGATTTTTCCCGCCTTCCTAATTATTCACCCCCAGAAACTACGCACTGTCACAAACACACGCACAAACTGTAGTATTACTGGTGACGTTATTACATACAGGGTGGTGATAATTTAGCTGTACGTTAAATTTCCACGAGTTATTATACGCAAATTTAGTCGTCTTTTAAGCTCGTAATAATTTATACATTACGCGTCGGACAATGTAATCGTATAAAATATTACGATGTTACGAGATTATTTATGCTTGGATACATATAAATTATAACGATTAAAAAGTTGTAAAAACGTGCGGATTTTAGGAAATTTGATTTTCACGATAAAAAAAGACCGACAGACGACGGGTTTTCAAATCCGTCGCATATTCTGTTTGGCAAGATGACAATTAATTCGAGAAACAATAGGCTACGCAGTATGGCGGTGGGTCTTGACAAGATCCAACGCTGAAGGAGGAAGTATTATCCATATAGAATCCGCTTTTATTTTTATTCAATCGATACTGTGATAGCACCTATTTTTATACGAAGTACTCCTAATACATAATATTCGTCGTTTTACTATATAAAAATATTACGATTAGTGAGAGCGAAAATATATGGTCTGGGGTATTTTTGCCCTCTTTTCATACGCCCTCTTTTTCTTAATCACATTTTTATTCCGTTTAAGTAAAGCGAAATGTTTAGTCTAAATAACTGATCAAAGTTAATAGTATAGAAACCGTTATGGTTTGAATTGTCAATTCAATTTTAAGGTTGTTTTGCACGTACAATTTTCGATTGTAACTACGATTGTTTCGGATACAAAAATGTGTGTGGCTATCTATACATTGATACTCTTTCATCGGCTACTGTAAAGTAATTAATAACAACATCCATAGGATTACTTAAGAACGATAAGATAATCGAAGCGTTACGGTAAAACAATCGGTAACTTTTAAAGTCCAAGAATCTGTTCCGATAGTCTCAGATTACTTATTGGCACCATGTCCGCCCCAAATATAGGGAGGGACATTTACGTTTCACAAATATCTTCCAAGTTGACTAAAAAAGTACTTCTATGTTTTAAATTGTTAATGACACACGTTGTTTTACGTAAAAGTATTTTATACGTCGAGAAATTATGGATGTTACATAACTGTGACCTTAGTGACCTAATATTCTGGCGGAACAATTTTGATTACGAATTATGAAATTGGTTAACCTAATATTGTCATTTTCCGTAGTTTGTTCGATTTGCAACTAGTTTGAATATGAATTAAAGCCATAAATGGTTTCGGATTCAGTTATTTGTAATGATCGCGTTCGAATTTCTATTTGTTTTAATTGGTAATTATTTGATTTATCCAACGTCGATATTATTAAACTAAAAGTGATAGCATTCAAGTATAATCCAAAACTAGTAAACTATATGCGCCTAAATTGCCGACGTACGATTTATTATGATAATATATCGTCGTCAATAAGAACTATACATAACCCGTATTTAAATTTCAAATATTTTAAACCCTGCCGATCGAAATTTAAACGATTAAAAAAAAAATAGAATAACGATAATATTTTTGCCACATCTCTCGTAACGCCGTCAAAAGTTCCGCAAGAGAGCGGAATTTGGTACGTGTAATTTTTAATTAAAAAGTTCACGAATAGGGCAGTATTTTATAGCGACTGATGATCGAGAAAAGCTACGAAATAATTATCGTCAAGAATACGTCGATCATTTTGGGGGCAACGCGCGTGCATATAAATAACGTTTTAATTTAATAAGTCGAATTATCCCAAGCGGAACACGTTCCGATTTACCCCGAGGGACATGCTTGAGTCCCATTTGGCCGTCGTTCAGCGTTATAGTATTATAATATGTGTTTTGGACATCTTGACGCTTTAAATAGCCTTCGTTTAACAACGTGGTCAGTTTCCCATTCGGTTGTTACGATTGTTTCATCGCAAAAACAGAAACGAAACATCAAAATAGCATCGTAAATAAAACCTTCGAGACAACCTATACTTTGAGCGTTACGCATCTAAATTCTAACAGATCGAGTGCTTTTAATTCGAACACTATATACGAAAATCGGCCGGAATTATCATTAACTTTGTTTAAATCCTTTTTAAAGAGCCACAACATTACAAAAAACACGTTGAGCGCACGGCGGGCGTGTAATTAACGTTTGCGTGAATACGTTCCATTATTAAGTCTTGCGAAAAAAAAAAATGTTGAACTTAAAGAAAAATGTACGTTGTCCAATTATGTATATTACTATATGTATTTTTCTTTTTTTATATAGTATGTTCTACTGTGTACTTTTGATGGCCTTGTAGTTCTTAGAATCATTTTCTGAATTTATTAAATTTAAAGGTAATCAATTTCTTTTTGAGTTTGTCAAATAAAGTTGTACAATAATTGACAATTAACGCATTATAGAATTATAAAACGAAATTTAATTTTAGTCGAAAATATTATCGTATTTCGTTTTCTTTCAAAAAGTATAACATATTTATTACAACCCATTTTTATATTGTTTCAAAAAATCTAATTGAAAAGAAAAAGATGAACGATTATATTTATTTATTAATTATCATTTTTTTGGTAAACATTTTGCGTTATAAGTACATTATATAATTTTTATATTTATACTTTTACATTTTCTAGTATAAATTCGAACGAAAAATAAGGTAATTGTAATAAAAATTTTTTTAAATAGGTTTAAAATATGAGCATATCGGCAAGCATATAATGTATACATATATATATATTTATTTATTTATTTATGATTTTCCATATAAAAAATGGAAACGAAAAATGTTCTTAGACAAAATAGAAGTCTAATGAGTTGAAAAGTCGTTTTATTTTCTCCTTCAATTAATTTTTTTACTGTAACATTTCTAAAATATTTACTGGTGGCGGAAGGATATTTATGGTTATAAACGTAAATATGTTATTAGTTGGTTCAATAGGAAGAGAAACGGGAGAAGGGTTTTATTAATATTAAATCGAGAAAACTTTGGTAATTTTAAAATTCCATAATTTATTTACATTACTTCGAAATTAAATAAACGTATTATAACGATAGATGGTTTTTATCTCGAAAATAAATTAATAAAATTTACCAATAATAATTTCTATTTTTGATAAGTACAGGAATTTTATATGATATAACTCGCTACTTGCTATGTCGTCACCCATTTCAAATAATAGTACGGTGGTTTTGGAACACATTTGCCTAGACATTTGACAGACTTATGATCAAGACGTAGCTATTGGAATTAATGATTTTTTGTTTTCTTACGATTTACCCAAATAATTTGAAATTCGCACGAATTTAAATGGTTTCGGAATTGGGCTCGGGTATCATATCAGTTTTACAACGTGGATACACTTTTTGATTGATGTCTACTTCACGAGTTAAGCGCAGATACGATACATAATATGCGCGTACCCGATATTTGCCGGTCGTATAATTGCATTAATAAACTAAATGTGTTATCTAAGCCCATGCCAACTACACAAAATATGTGTATACGCGCGTACATCGACCTGCCAACATTCGTCTTCTATTAATGTCACTTGGCCGTTTCGATGCGGCATTTATGTTACGTATTTGTATGCGCCGAGTAATAATTAACGGCACCTAAAGTGTTAAAAAACAAACAAAGTGGATCGCTTAATATGATCCTTCTATTATTTTCGTCGTTCTGGGCTCCCTTCGGGAAAATATTATATTTGTCGAGAACACCATAATTTTTACTTTTTCGAAAGTGTAATAACGAAGTTAGGACGTTTTATTGTAAGAATGTTCAAACTTATTACAATGTAGCGTGAAGAAAATATTGATTTTGTGGTGTATGATAATTATCGTTCGTCAACTGTGTTGTAAAATATTTGGATAACTCGTCTAAATAAAATCCGCTTATTTCGTACCTAACGAACTTCAACCGAGTTATCTTTATTTTAATCTAGACGGTAATTTAGTCGACTATGTTTATCTATGCAACGTGTTATTTAATAAAAACGAACGTTAAATAATTATATTAAAGGAATTTGGAAATGGAAATATTATATACTTATATTCGTTTAATTAATTTTTTGCAAAAATTGTATTACGGAATGACGTCAATTAAAACCAAGGAAGCAAACGATCGACGCATTATTAATGCCGTAAAATAATACAACGTTAACAAAAATAATATTTTGAAAAGTGGTCGATTTTTCAGTAAAGTGAAAAGGTAGGGAAGGACTTTTTGCGTCACCGCTATTTTAACAACCGCGTCGATAAATCCTTTATTGAACAACACTTTATGGCCACAGGTACAAATAATCTTATTACATTGTTATTATTTAATTTGCCCGCGTGTGTATTGTGAAAACGTTTATCTCTTGAAAAAATAAAAAATAAATACTGGTTTTCCTTTAACTCGTTAACCTTACCTATATTATATGGGTGAGACCTGGAAAATTAAAATACGTCGTTAAATTATTATACACCGAAATAATACTACGGAAATTAAATTACGATATTTCTCGCTAAAAGATTTCGGCTAAAAGAGATTGAAATATATAAAATACGAGTTCCCAACAAATTCTCAGTCTAGTAAATCAAAATTTAGGCCTAATAGAACACTCGAAATTTCACAATATTTTGCGACGGATTTGGGAACATATATTCGTTTCTATACATATATAATAGGCAAATACCTAATTTAGAAATAAACAGAAACATTTTATTTTTATACGCGCCGATTTTTAGACAGAAAGATTTTGGAAATAGAAATTAACTAAATTTTTTATTTCGATCTAATAAAATATTATTCCTAGTTATATAATTGGCGTGAATGTAAGCATTAAAATATATTTTTTTGTATAGTTAAGATTTTTAAATAGTAGTGTACCGTAAATAAATTTTACAAATCTCTATTTTTAGTTAGACTAATACTTCGAACGTAATATGTATTTATATATATCGCGGTAAATGAGTAATGAAATAAAATAATTATTGACAATGAGATTTAATAATATGGTTGTCGACAGTGGGATAAGTATTTCTTTATATTTATATAAAGATGAATACGGTTTGTATTTTGAATTTAGTATTGTTGTAATATAAGTATTGTTCAATATTTATAACAATTTATAATAAGCAATAATATAACAATTTCGTCCTATATGTAAACATTGTATTCGTATTTTTTTAAGTATACGTAGGGAGTTTTTGACTTGATAGTAATAAAATATATAACAAAACGATATAAAAAAATTAACGGACTGTTTTACTGTATATTTTTTAGTGTTTATTCTACTTAATAAACAAAAAAATTGTTAATATTGCGTACCAATTTGTTAATTTCTTTAAACTATGCGCATTATTATAATACACCATAAAAGTAATTTTTTCAGTACTTTTTAATACGAAAAAAATTCGATTTTGGAAAGTATAGATTTTTAACGTATCACGAATTTAATATTAATATGAAACGAACATTGTGTTAGTATGTTAGACTAAAACGATTTACTTGAACTCAATGAACTACGAAGACGGGTGACCGTCTAGTGGTAACGCGTAATCAATCCAACTTCAAATATCAAAATAAAATTGAATTAATATACAACAGTCCAGAAGCTACGTAGGTGTGCTACAAATGTTATTCCCAACGTACAATTATTTGGTTTACGTATTTCTAAATATTTTCGAGTATTAATTAATGTCTTTAAATATTAAGTACCTAGTATTTAAAAATTACGTCTATAGCTTGAGAGCGTATTTTTATTGTAATTCGCAATTTTATCTGAAAACGAGCATAAAAGTTACCCGCAACCCGCTACACCGATCTGACAATGCTTGACGGTAATTCTAATAGTCGATAGGCCATCAATGATTTCAAATATATGTTATAACTTTATAAATACAAGCAATAAAAGTATAATATCCTTTTCCTAAATAACCTTTATTATCGTTATATGTTTATTATATTTTCATGGCCACGATGTATATTACGTGTATATATAATTTTATTTTACTATTTTATTTTTATATATGAATATTTTGAAGTCTAAATCTATAAAACCATAAATACACTAAATTATATTTTAACGTTTAGCCAATTAGCATATCACATTGACTAATAAATTATATAATTCTAAGAGAGAATTCCAAAATATATTAAAGCGAGGAAAATAAAATGGCGGATTTATAAATTGACATAAATTATTATTTTTCGTGTATTCCATACTAGTTTTGTCACATTACATATTATTTATACCGAATCACGTGTTTTAGAATATTATAAACGTCGACCATATATAAAAAATACCGATTACGGTTTTTTTTTTTAAAACAATGACGATTTCTTTAAAAAATATTATACCTATTAAAAAAATATTCACACGCCCTTTCGATTATTGTAAAATACGAATATTTTTCTATATAGTTTTATCTACAATTACATAATCAGATTTAATAATACAAATTCGAATTATTTCCTTACGAGATTTATTTATTAAAAATAATTATATTGTTAAACTATGTTTCTTTTAAATCAGCATTGTTTTTTAAATCGAGTAAAAATTGATCATATTAAAGCGGTGTAATTTTTATTTTGGTTAGGCTTGCAAGAAATAACCACAGATAGAGTTAGACTGTAAGAATTTCAATATAATTCAGATTTAAAACTTATATTAGACGAATTACTGATTTCAATTAATTAATTTATTTGAAATTTCTCTTTAATCTATCGGTAGATCTAATTTCCATTGAGTGTTACAAAAAACTCTACATATTACTAACCTTGGTATAGATAATACTAACTGTTTTTTATAAAATGTTTCGAAAATTAAAAACCTAACTTGATTTTATATAAAAATTGATACAACGTGAGCGTTTAAATAATTTGTCTAGAAAATAGTGTTCGTACAAAATAAGGCACCGTTCCTTAGGTTGATTTACTTTGTCGGCAACCATAAAGCGATACCAAATCTTTGGGTTTTAAGTACATACTTATATAAACGTATTATTTTGTTTTTTATTCTGATATCATAGTATAGTTTGTAGTGTAGCCGTTTTTATTTATTTTTATTTATTTCTATATATAATAATGTATCATTATTATATATTATTAATATATAATAATATATACATACATATATATATATATATATATAAGATATTACGCTTTTACAGCTTTCGAATTTATTATTCATACAAATATCCTAAAATATTTTTCTAGAAGAATTTGTGTTTCAATAAAGTGATTTTACGCGCACACAAAAATATGTGGTATTATATATATGTGTAATACATATATCATTTTTAAGGAAATAAGTTGTAGCTATTCTATTAAGAAATACGAATGAATATTTTTCTCGCTATAAAATATATCAAATAATATATTTTTCATTTCTTCTGGTCTCGAAGAAAACGTAATATCTATATGGAAAAAAAAGATAAACACACGTCAGACTATCTTGTAAAAAACAAGATTAAACATTACAGCTAAACCTTTAATATTATATAATATGTTACACAAAACCAATGCCAAATTATGTATGGACGCAGTAAATTACGAGTATATATATATATATATATATATATATATCGTTATCGGTTATAAATATAATTATACATGTTGCCGTCAATTACATGATAAAGTGTATAGAACCTATAAACAGTAACTCAAAAGCAATATATGAAATTATATTCAAAACCAAATTTTGCTTACAAATAACGTTTTTAAAAAAATAAATAAAGGTAGTTACGCTATGGATGTCGGCTCAAATGAAACATTTAGACAGAGATTTTAGGGATTAACATTCATTTTGTATTTGAAAGAAATAATAAATAGTCGCGTTTGAAAATATATTTTGAGTGACTCTAGTTGTTTGTAATAATTATTGAATACGATCAATATTCTACGTTCGTCAAACGTTTCTATGTTTTATAAAATACAAAAATTGATTCGTGTCCAAAACTAATATGTTGACAATTTTGTTGTTCTTTTTTTTTATATTTTTTAAGTTGTCTTCAATTACGCTAAAGGATACTAAATCCAAAAACGTATCGAATATAGTAACAACTAGATATAATTTATTAACGGAATGTAACACGCATGTCAATATTATTCGAACACTCGTTCTACACAAAAGTGATCACGGACAAAAAATGAAAAACACAACATTGTTAAACCAATAATTTTTTCCCTTCACTCAGAATTTAAAATGAAAATAGTCGTTTGTATATACATAATAAACGAAATAGAAACCGTATTCTTTGTATTTTATTTTACTAACATTGTATATAATTATTTTGTTAATTATATTACTTTTTTCGTTTTATATTTGTTATACATTGCATTTAATTCTGTTGTACGAGTATATTATATTTTTCACGGGAAAAAGTATACAATAATATACAAGAGCAATTAGAACCCAATCGTTACACATTTTTTAGTTCGTGGTTACTTTGTCACGTTGCAATATATAAATATCGCATAGTATAATTATTGAAGGTGTCGAGTTAAATAAGTCGATAACAATGTCAAATGACAAAATACGTTTGTAGTCAACAAGGTCAAAAGTTAATTATCTTCTAAAATATTAGAAAATTAAGGTGAATTATAGTCATAAATTGAAGAATGTATTCCATTTTTAGATCTCAACGACGGCGTCATTGTAAACTGACTTATAGACAAAACTGGACAATTTGCTTAATTTTAGTAACAGCTAGTTATATGTTATAGTCACGTTTAGTATGATTACGAACCTTTTTTTATAAATTACTTATAGAAAAATGAACAAAGTAAAGTTACTTCTTAATTTTACTCGTTAAATATATTTCGTGTATTTTAAAAATATTTTATTACGTTATAACGACGTATTAATACGAAAATGTATTTACCATTTTGTTCATTTTTCTATTATTTTTGTTACTGTTAATATTTACTAGAAATTCTCTACGAAATAGGTAATTTAATTTTTTAAACCACAATATTAAAACGAGTTACGTTAATCGTTAGTTATTATAACTACAGGTATTTCGTTTAGTTATTAAGTTAACGATTTATTATATGTTTGATATTCTTACTGGTTATTTTTCAAATAAACTCGTTCGAAAAACAATTTCGCTTAGTTGACAATAGTGTCAGTAGTATTTCTACTGTTCTCCCTTTTATTAAAGATGGACAATAAAACAAAAATAAGTTTGCGTTATATTAAAACGTATGTTCTAATAATGCCTGCAGCTTTTTTGGCAAACATTTTTGTTTTGATCGTATTATATCGTCCTTATATAATCATGTCTAGCTATTCGACCCTATTGTATTCCATGGCCATTCAATACTGACTATTAACCACCTATATTTTTACCTTATCATTGTTATTTAAATTCGAAACTTAAAATTACTATAATCGTACCAAACCCATGACTATAAACTTAAAATTTAGCTTCTACATTTATATTATAGTGCCATTTTGGGAGAACATTGTTCTCCCCTAACTCCTCTAATAATTGCTGTATTGGTCACACATACACTTATAATAAGAGCACTGAACAAAAATTTAAATTGTCGTTTCGATCATATAATATCATATCGATATAATACCAATATAAAAATATTGTACGTTTAATTTTCGTTCAAGTCGAATCGAGTTCAGTTAACTCCAATGTACGTCTCGCTTAATATTTTGATATTTTTATAGTAATTTATTATATAGACGCACGTACTACATACACAATTTATATGAAATACGCCTATACGCTTATGTATATATCTGTTGCCTATGAGAAAACGTATAAATAAATGTACCTTAGAATGATTGATTATTTTCGAACTTTGATAGTAATTTGCCATTTTTAAAAGTACGATACAAAAAAAAAATACGAAAACCTTTGGCTTAAAAAATATCGCGCTTTGATGTTTTTTGATTTATTAATATCCCGTCGAATTGTCCGATATCGTCTAGTGCAATCGCTTATTAGATTTTCTTTTTAGAAAGAAATGTATTTCAACTAGCCGGTAGCACACGAACGCGGCGTATTGTTTCAGAATTACAAAACGGATACAGTCGTTGAGCGCTATAACCCACGTATTTTAAAATAACGCAGAATTCTATTAGCTTATACCACGATGGCTTTGACGTATTAAACACACCATGACGACGATATGTCTCATGAATCAAGTATAATAAATAGTTTGGATTTGAAATATTATGTGACACTCAAACGCGTGGACACGATCAATTCAAAAGTCTGCAATTGCTCAGTGGGCAAATTTTTATAAGGTAATTTGGATAAATATTTTTTTTAACGACTGTTTGCAAAAAAAGGACGTTAAAAATATTTTCCAAAAGAATATCGTTTCAATTTGAGTGCATGTATTACATATTGCGATAACTTAGATAAATGTGTTTAAAACGTCGAAAGTTCATGTCGATGTTTTCATACGATAGAAATCATTGCCTAATGCCGAACAAGTTTTTTATGAAGTTAATACGACTTATCTACTTTACGCTAGACATTTCAAACCTTCAATTAATTGGCTTATATTTGGTAGGCAATTTTTAGAAATAGCGTCCCCGTGGTTTTCCGATAAAAAAGTGTACGACAAATTTTCATGCAACTCCGTAACTCAATTTTCTAGATACGTCGATTAAATATTTTTTCCCAATACATGAAAAGTATTTTTATTTACAATAGTTTAGCGAGCAATTAGCGGAAATGTTCACGTTTTGTTTCGGTCACTTTGGAAGATAGTATATCGAGTAAAAATATTTTAGATTAGTCTGATATTTAATAGAAATAAAATTGTGCGATGGGAATTTGTGTGTGTGTTCTAATTTTAAAAATAACTGAACAAACGGGTATATTAGCGAGTACATTTTAAATATCTGCGAAAGTCTGAAGTTTTTAGATTGAAGAAGAGGAGAAGCATCTTAGCGGATGTCGAAAAAGTCGGCATAATAATATACCTCCTTTTTCTGAAAAGTGGACGTGTTTTTACGTGGCGATATTCGTTGATTGTGTGTTGCTTTGTAGTACTATATATATATATATATGACACGGGCGCACACATACACACCTATTTATACATCAATTCCACATCGAATCCAGAGATAGCAAATACATCGCACGTATTCGTATCGTATAAAACGTCCGTGATTATTTCCGCGAGGCGGATATCGAGCCTATATAACACGCACCTATGCGCAACATTACGGTAAATTTAGCGAATAATTTATGACCTACAAAAAATATATACGAAAAACCGTTCGAAATCTAACGTAAATATTTAGCCTTCTAAAATGAAACTTATACATTAATTTACAACGTGAATGTTGTCGTTGTATGATTTATTTACGTTTTACGTCGTGATTATACTACAATTGTAATTCGTCATTAATTTCGGGCAAAATATAAATAAATAAAACGAAATTTTAAAATTCATCGAGTCGTGGATACTATGGATGTCGTGTTAAACTGACTGCTCAAAATTTTAGACTTTCAATATTATCAAACATTTAAAATGATTGTATTTGAAAAATGATCCCGAGCGACGCTAGTAGTTTATTATAATATTAATTAGTATGAAAAATATCGTTAAAAAATTATAGAAGTCTAAGCTAGTTTTATATTTACAGTTGTTCAAATAATACGAAAACTGTTCGTGTCCACGTGACTATAAAGAAAATGTTAGGAATTTGACAATTTATTTTTACAATCTTTACTTTGTTTTTAATTATGATTAATAAAACAACTAGAAATAATATATTAATTCGATAAAATATGCTATTGGAACGTAATATATGTCAGTCAAAAAATATTTACAACCAAAACAAAAAAAAAGCAATTTTCAGATATCATCATTATAAATACGTATAATATATATTTAGATTCTGAGTGAAGTAAACATGTAGTCAGAATCTAAAAATGACCGTCGAAATTAAAAACCTCAAAAAAATCGAAATTGATTCGTACGATTTAACATTAATATTTATCTTTTCATTTTCATCGTACACAAATATTTCTCAAAAAAGTTATGTTCATAAATACATCGGACCTAGATAATAAAAGGCGTTTTTTAAACATGTAGAGTTCTTTAATTTTCGCTAGCTCAATTAAACAAATTATTATTAAGTCAAAAGCGGTCTTTTGTGTTCGCGCTACTTTTTGAGTGGTAAGGTCACCTTAGGTAGATGACTTTGGTTGCCATCTCCATGACTTCGGTCCAAATTAAAAAATAGAGAATTGCTTTTGAATTTTTTTTTAACCACTCTCTGTCATTCGTCATTCATACGTAAGTATTATAATCAAAAAAGTCGATAAATACGTTATGAGGATTCCGATTATTTATAGCTTACCATCATCATGTAATGAATTTTATAAGTACACTGGTTGTCGAAGAATTTAAGTGCTCGTAAATAGAAAATTAATTTAATAGATTTTTCAAATGCGTTAAAAATTTAAAATCTAAATAGGTACTAAAAACTATATGAGCTATTAAACAATCGTCTTCTTAATATATAATGAAAATTACCATAATCCAACTTTCTGTTTTTTAAATATAGGCTCGGAACCGTTTTTCTCAGTTCATCGTTGAATTTATTCAATTTTTTAAACATCGCACGTATTTTAATAATGGTTAGAAAAAACAAAATGAAAGAGAGTTTTACCAATTTTTGAAGAATAAAATCAAAACTGTCATTTCTGTCGAAATATTTTATATATATATATATACATTTTTCTTCAAAACTACATTTTTCGCTATTAATTAAATTTATTCGTAAAACGTATTATAAAGCTTTATAAATCGATTGTATTTTTTAACACAGAAGCTATAGTGCCATATAGTCGTCGGTTAAATAACAGGAATTTTGTTCGAGTGCTTATAACACACATATATTATCTGGCCTTTAATTTTTATCGGTTTTTTTGTAATTTAATATCTATTATAATAAAAACTAAAAATTAACATTTCATAACTATATAATCAGAGAAAAGCTAACATTAATGCGAAACCGTAAATTATCTATATACATGTCACTTGTCTTTAATTATTGTATAATTAAATTTACATTTAAATAATACAAACGTGATAAATAAACTATACGAATAGCGAAAATGGCCAAAATTTTAAATTTAATTCAAAAATCACCATTATAATTTCCATAGTCCGTTTGTGATTTCCTTGTATAAAAATAGATTTTATTCTACTCCAATTTTTAGATATCGTCGTTTAATAGCTATCTAATTGTAATACAACTTGTTAACAATTTCTAACATTTCGTTAATGCCTATCTATTTTAAATGTACGAAAAATTTGAAAAAATATCTTGCTCTAGTCGATACATATATTTATAATAATCTTTGGCTCTTAAAATGTATTTTACAGCTGATCGCATCACATAGTAATAGGTAAATGGTACGATGAAATATGATACTGAATATTTCGAATTTACCGGACTTTTTTATATTAACATGTTTATAAGATCGCATCAAAAATTATTTTCATGTTTCACGATAGTCAAATAACATCTAGTACTTTAAAATAGACAATACACAATTTATAGAAACATACAAGATTTGGAAACAATTTTACGCGAGACATGACGACGCGTTTGGACAAATAATACTTTATGTAATAATCCCATCGTCATGTCGCCAAAATAAATAACACCCTCTAAAAATATCGTCGTGTGTAGGGAAAAAACGAAGAAAATGATAATAAATTTTTTCGAAAATGTCGACAATCCAAGCTCCGCAATTGAAATGCGCAAAAGTTTTCTCTAAAAATGTATCGTCACTCGTTTTTTATCGCTATATACTAATATGTATATAGTTATTACGAGTATTAATAAAAAAACCGACTATACATAATATTTTAGTAAAGAACGTTATTTGTATCTAAATTTCGATACACATTTTTTCATGTAAAAAGATAGCTTCTAATTTCATAAAAGTATTTTGTTCTAACTTCCAGTATTTAAAAATCACAAAAAAAGTTCAGATTAAAAAAACGTAACTTGAGAAATAAATTATTAGTAATGTTTTAAATGAAAGAAAAAACAATCCCGAAAAACTTAGTAAAACATTGTCGGTATCTTTCCAAAATTAATTATGGTATTTTTTATTGTAATTAAAAAAATCTGAAAAATTGAAAGTTTCAGCCGGCAAGGCTGTCGTGTTATATTTTAATACTATACAGATATGATAATTAAAAATAATTATTATTTTCCCGTTAATCAAATATTATTTTACGTGTTTTTCAAAAGTACTTAATTTTTGAATTTCTATATTTGAATTCTGAATTTAAAAAGTACGTGTGTAAATATGAAGAATTTTACTTTTAAAAATGCTATTTTATTAATTATATAATGAAACTGTAATTTATTGGGTACTATTATTGGACGTTCGAAATTTTTACGAAACAAATGGAACACATTTAGAAAAAGAGTGGAGATATATATGTGTAATTTACCACGTTCTTTCGTCATTGACCGTATACCTAAGTACGTATTAGTTAATGAGTTTGCCCTTCTTCTATACAAAATAGTCTAGGTACACTCCTAAAACTCAACTGTATTTTAGTCCAAGGCACAATAGTAGAGAACGTTCGGCAAGATTGACCTAAAGTCAGTGGAGAAAATGGATGTGAAATCGACAATCATTTCCATTGCTTTTATTTGATAATCTTCGATTGTCAGTTTTCCTATTTATTCTCGTATACATTTCCCAAACTTGCAGAAAAATTCCACGATAAAATCGTTAGTATATTTTATTTTTAAAAATAAAATCGGAATGGGTAATAAAATTCAAATAGTAATAATTATGTTTCGAAAGATTAGAAATTTGCCCACCGCTTGTTATATTATTTAATAAAAATTATTAATTTCACGTGATATACATTAATTTGAAATTCGTATTAATAAATTGTGAACGTTATAAATTATTCTTAAAAATGTGTCTACAGAGAGACTATGTACCGGTACACAGCCGAGTAATTGAAAGACCAATTAAGACTGTAAATAACGGTGCATAAGTTAAATAAATTAAGTTAAATACTTAATCCGTTCACAAAAACCGATTTGGAGTAGATAACGATAAACGAGAAAACACGACTGATATACGACAAATTTATCGCTTTAACTGTAGTAGACGAATTATCTATTTATTGTTTCACGTTCGTTTGAATTATCAATTTATTGGATTATATCGCACAAAAATAAGGATTGTCCTATGAGTTGTATGTATTATATTTTTCAAAAAGTTCGACGTAATAAATAGGAGATATACGATATTCACATTATGTAATACGCACGTTTTCGTAAAAGCGGGTCACTAATAGATGAAGCGCGTAGATGTACCAAAAATCAATCGACTACGTGTCTTGATAAATTTTCAATATAGGTTTTGAAAAACGATGATTCGAAAAGAAAACGTGTTAAGTACTACCGAAAAAAGTGTTTTGAATTTAACATGTTAAAAACAATAACGAATAAACGTTTACAAACACAATAGGTATACCGATTTATACTATATTATCATATCTTTAAATTGGATTAATATTAATATTATTGTAATATTCGTGACGTAAATTCGTTTCATCGTTATTTTCAACTTAATAAAACGAAAAAGCAATTCGACAGAATATTTGGTTTTTTTTTTATTATACGCCGTTGTATATCTATTAAAATATACATTGCCGAATAGTACACTAATATTATTATAACAACTCTTTCGTTATCTTTATACCCCGTGGATCTAAATATAAATATAAACTCGTATTAAAAATTTAACAAGGGTTTGTGTTGCAGACGTACGAATAAAAATGTCAACACAATGATCATGATTTCGGATTTACTTTAACTTTGAAAGTTTAACCTTTCGAATCGAAAAAGTCACTACTCACTCCGAGACATCCAGAACAAAACTTTCGTAACTTTCGATGAAACATTCGTTGACATTTTTACCGAATAAAAGGATCCCCACCTTCGGGTTTTCGTTCGCGATTTTATTATTATTATTTTTTTTACTTTCGATTTCAAACATTACACGATTTGACATCGTATTTTCCCTATATACGTCATTAATATAATATATATATATTATGCGCGTTACGTGTCAACATGATTCTGATTTCACGGAAAAACAATATTCGGTGGTAATGTGAGGCGTGTGTTTGGGAGTAGATATTCTATGAATAATAAATCGGCGGTTAGAACGCAAATCGTTGTAAACGACTTTTTTCGAAAATTATATTTTTTCGTTTACGTTATAAATGGCATAATTCTTGATCGACCGCTACGATTAAAATTACGATAACGATTTCTTTTCAATTTATTAATAATTTTTAAAACGTTTGTCGAGATTTCAAATTTTAGAAAATAAATTATCAAGTAACGTTTATTATTGTTTTATGCGTAATAATAAATTATGTCAAGTACAGATACTATAACAACGCTTTTAAAAACGATAATTTATCGTAATTTATTCTTTATAAGGTTCATTTTTCGAAAAATTCTACTTTTTTCAAACTAAAAAACTAATTTAAATATTTCAAGCTACATAAAATTAACGTGTATTATTAGACTTACAAAAACTTTTTCTGAATATATTGATAAAAAACTACTTTTTCATAAAATTGATTTGCGAAACGTATTTAATTAACGTTAATAATTATAGTTATTGGAGTTCGCCGGAATAACGTGTTAATGTTGTACGTTATACAACGATTTGCCTTCAACCGTCGATATTATTTTTCATTTTACGAATATTTACTACAGCGTAATAATTATTACCGTAAAAAAAAAAACGTACAAACTTTATAACTATTCGTCACAGCAATTAAAATAACACAAATTACCGGCTCGCGCGACCAATATCGGTACGCGTAGTTTTATAGTTAGTTGACGACAACGTTAAACTGTTCCCATAATAATTATATCGGTAAAAAATTCATTTTCGAACCTAAACAAACTCTCGGTTGAATTTGTTTTTTGCAAACTAGACGAAACTCATTAACCCTAAGTTCAATATATATAATTCTAATTGAAAATCGACAATATAATATAGGGTAACGATATTCGAAAAATTACCTCGATCCCACGTGTTTCGAGCTACGAAAAATAATCGATACATTTCGTTCGGAATATTCTTTGGTTTACGTGCTTACATTAAAAGTAGTTGGTCGTATGAAATCCGTAACGTTCGATGCGACGAAATTTCAATTTTTATCGGTAAACGAGCGTATTTAATTTTTGTTTTAATTAAAGATCGCGCGTTTAAATTATGACGCATAAAAACGTTATAAATACCGATATTTGTATTTTTGATTTAAACTAGCGTTTTACGTAACACCGCCCGCTTAAGCCAACGAGAATTTATATCGTTTATTTACATATAATAATCGGTCGGAAAAATTGTAAAAATCCATAGCGATTCCTAACCAAACCTAACGCGTGATTTTATACCGATACTGAATTATATTTATACATTTTAGTATAATAAATAAACTGTTTGTAATTAAAACGAAAAAACCGAATTCGACTACTTAATATTATCTTTTTGACGCGAAAATACACGCGTATTTCGGTATTTTGAAAAATGCTTAAACATTTCGACACCGATCTTTATATAATAACGATAATAAATAAATATATACGCGCGTATGTATACGTATATATATATATATATATATATATATAGGTACGTACGTTTAATAATAATCGCGCACGAACCGAGTGCTCGCGTTTTCGAAAAATCCCCTAGTTACGACGTGCCGGTTTACGATTCACACGTGGTTTCAAGAGTACGCGATTTTCTTTTTCGTAAAAAAGAAACGAAAAATAATAGCCACTCCCTCGGGCGAAGAAACTGAAAAACACCACCAAACGACGAAATTACTTTCGAAAAAAAAAAAACGAAAACTTAAAAACCGAAATTATGATTGGCCGTGGAAAATCTCGGGCGCACCATCTATTTATTTACGTAGACGTCCCGTGCCGCGGAGATCGCACTCGTATATTTATTTATCACACGAACACACACACACACACACACACACACACACACATACGCACGCACGCATACACACGCACACGCGCGCGCATAATATATCGTCGCGAATATTTCGCGAATTCGCGAGAGGGAAACCACTGGTCACGTTCGACGGGCACGTCCGGCGTGCGTTAACGGCGACTGACCGCCGAGAAGCACACGCGCAGCCCAAGGGTCGCGCGATCGTCTGCTGCCGCCGCCGCCGCCGACGCCGCCGCCGCTGCCGCATGCGCCGCGACGAGTATTACATGTGTGTGTGTGTGTATATGTGCGCGATTCGCCGGGCGACTCGTGGCGGTGGCGATTGTCTATTCTCTTCGCCGCCGATTTTATTACCGTTGTTATTGTACCACGGTTACTTTGTATACTTGTATTTATGTGTTTGTACCGTAACAATGGTAATTATTAATGTTTTTATTATCGTTCACCGTCGTCAACGTATCATATACGCGTGCTCAAGGTCGGCCAGATGTATACGTAGCCCATGGTTCGGGGAGGTGTCCGCGAGCACCGTTGTCGCCTTTTTGTTCTGAGTTGTTGTTTTCGAAAATCGACCGCTCACGTTCGAACGACGTGACAAAAATTCACTCGGATTATATTCATTTTACGATCCTTCGGTGGTGGTTTTACGCGTTTCGCACGTTTCGCACGTTTCGTTATTACTTATTTCGATAATTGCTTTCCGATTTCCAGAAAACGATTACATATCGACTGTTCTTTCAACAATGTATACGTATCGATTGACCGCCGACGACGGTTACGATTTTCGTCCAGTATCCCAATACGAACGGTGGAAAAATCGACGGATTTGGAATAACCACGAGTCGACGGTTTGCACGCGACAACCAAAACGAACAAAATGGTTCGACCACAATCGCTCGGACTATTCGTCCACGTTTATTTCGTAAACGCACGACGGCGAAGCGCGTTTGGGACACGGTACTGGCGGAACCGATACGATCGAACGAGTAGATGCAGGTACACAAAGTCGGGGACGGCGTTCGGGGACGGCGTTTGGGAACGGAGTTGGTAGCGTACGAGGTCGTTTTGTGACGGTTACCAATAAAATTACGTTAGCGGTTGGTCGTGCGACCGCGGTCGGCGCGTGGTCGTAAAATACAAAAAAATATCGTAATGCTCGACGAGACGGCACTTTATGTCCTATCGGAAACGAGCACGACTTCGCGGCGGTACGATAAAACGGTTTTGTTTAAGGATAAACAATTTCGTTTTCTCGTCGCAATTTTTCGTCCGTATGAATTCGGCGGTTTTTTACTCGGGCGTGGGGAAACGGGCTTAACTTCGCGATAATATCGGGGCGAAGTAATTACAAACCATCGTATCGATAGATTCGTCGACGACTCTTTCGCGAGTTACAAAGTCACGATTACTATAAATAACGTGAACAAAACGCAAGGTACCGACCGAAAAGTTTACAGTAACATTTTGACACAGACAAACGTATACCGGATCAGTCGGTGGTGAATATATAGCTCGGAAAATGCGCTAGACACACTAGACCATTATCGAGTAAAGTATAAAAATATAGCCGGTTGTTTACTCGACAGTTTTGGTAAATAATCGCGAAATTTGATTTGTAAACGTAACGCCGTCGTTCTTTCGATGTTATACCATCAGAAGCGTCGTAATGGCCAATCGCGTTCTTTAGATTTTCGTGACTTGAAACACGTTAACGTAATATTTAACGATTTATTTCCCAAATACTTCGAACATATTACGCCGCTCGTTTGTGCTGTATATAAAACGTCGAGTCTCAGCCGCGCGCGCGCGTGTACAAGAATCGGAAGGCGTACACAAGCATTGTGTGTGCGTTTATGGCATCGTAAAACATTCCGGAGATGCCGTCGACGTAAACGACGATTTTGACGAGCCACCGCGTCGCGTCGTCAGGAATGCATCGGCCGAATAAGTCCGTGAATGGAAATCTAAACGTCGGTTTTGACCGGTGGAGGAGACACGGGCGTGTCTTCGGCCGGTTACGCTTTCAACGTGAATTATTATATAGTCCGAGCACATTCTTCGGAACTTTTAATGTCCCTTCCTACTATGTACAGATATTGTATCCCGTTTGTGGTATTCGTGGGTACGTCTACAATCGTTATATATATAGGAGCCATTGTAAAATATTTGGAAAAAACGAACGGACCAAGGGTTTAGCGGAAAACGTTCGCCGTCGTCGTAATAACGTAATTATCGTTTTAGCGATTTAAATTTGTTAAAATTTATCGTAGTTGGCAAACGATACGTTACGCGGCTAAGATTTCAAAATATAATATGAAATATGGAAAAATGTAAAGTTACGCCCGATATATACGTTTCGTTTATGCCGGTTTAATACGTAATAACGACGCCGTATGTTTCGTTTATCACTTCAACGAATCGCGGGCTTTCTTTCGCGCTTAATGAACTCCGCCGCGGTATTGTGTCATGTGACATTACCGCAGAACGTGTTTCGCCGTCATTGTATACGCCACGCACACGCCGCACGGAGGTAATATTAGAAAATGATATTATTATTGTCCTCGCGGTTCGAACTCTGATCGATGTAGCAGATTGTGCTTGTTATACCCGTAATTTTACCATGATTATTGTGAAACGGGTACGACCGATGACAGTCCAAATTCGTTCTCTCACGCGTTTGCGACGCGACTAAATTCAATCAAAAACCACCTACACGGCGTCTGCCTAATTATATTACGGCTTTTCGGTAAACCGGCGTGGAGCTTAGACGTTTATTTTCGTTAACCAACAGTCGATAGTTTAGTGAACTGCGCGTAGCTGTATGAAATAATATACGAATAAGTAATAACGTTCTTTCGTAGGAAACTGTGCTTCGTTTCTTCGGGCCGGAAATCGGTCGGCATTGTATATATAGCTCGTAGCGCTTCAGGGATCTGTAACCGATCTATCATCGGCACAACGTGTTTGACAAGTCAATCGTCCGGTATTTTGGAAAATTACCTAGCCCGGGGAAAACGTAACTCTTTTCGCGTTGTTATAATTTGTTTCGCTCGATACTTTTTAGTCTCTTATCCGTCTTCACGGAAACAAACACGCGCGTACGTATAAATATATAAAATATTTTATACGTAAAGTGATAAGTCTGTGTTCGTCAACGAACTGTTGTAAGACTATTCAAATGATGGGAGGGGGGAACGTACTAAGATATTACGAGTATAAATATTTTCTACGTTCTAGACTAATGGGATAATGCTATGGGTCATTTTGAAAATTTATAATATAATACACCGGGCGAATAATCTATTCGCGTTACATCTGACGTCTAAACGAAGAGAAATCATTCTTGGCGTTTAAACAAAACATAATAAGTCTGAAATTCGCGAACCCGTATTCAGGGAGCTCTTAGGAATCGGAGAGTTGAAACCATACTGGGATCTGTAGAAATATTGAAAAATAACCGTAGCTTTCATTTCAATTCTTATCGACTTCACCCGGCCGTGTAAATAATTAGTATTATAGAAATTGATTAGACGTTGAGACAAACGCGTAAATCGTTTTCGCGGCCGAACCAGTGGCGTAATTGGACCTGAATTTCGGGGTGGTTAATTTTAAAAAAAATTAATCGGACCACCTTAACGAAACGAGACACGTTATAAATTTTAACGGATTATCCATATTTAACGAACACGTTATATTATAACGTGTATCGAAGTTTAAACAATTTTAGTTTTTCGTTATTATTGACCAAAAATATACGTCTCGTAAGAAATTAATTTTTCCTAAACAAATTTTATCCCTCCCCCCTCCCATTAAAACGCCACCGAACCGAACTATACGACGATTTTTTACATTTCATTCACTTGATCTCGGCTCAGTTATTGAAGGTAGATTATTACTATCGATAACTGCGAAATATTTTACGAAATAGTCGACATTCAGTACTACGACACGTTCCAAATAATTTAGCTTCACGATCTAATGGTTTTGATATGGCGCATTAATACGTAAAATATGTCGTAAACAATAAACGATTTATTGGATAGTAAACACGTAGTTTCCTGTTTGCGAAAATTTTTTCCTGTAGGAGTGACCCGATGAGTGTCTTTTTATGCGTTAATTTCCGGAAGCAAATCGTGCACAGATGATAGGCGCTTTATTTGATTTGTTTCATGATATTATTAGTAGTATTCATGAGCATAAGGATAACTACCGGTACCTTAAAACGAAATTGGTAAAATCGAAAACGCGTCTAGTTTGATCAATGAACGGTTTTGAAATGTTGAAACTGTAATTAGACACGTACATAGTAACGTGCGAACAATATATTCAAAAGGGTTCTTTAATCGATGGTCGTAATTTTATTAATGCGTTCGAATTTCGAAAAACTATAAAGAGATAAATCGAGTTTCACTCGGAATCATCTTTTTCGAATGTGGTAATTTATCGTTTCTTTCAAATCCAAAAGTTAACGAACCCTAATATACTCGATCAAGCGATTAAATTAAACTTATGTCTACGGTGATATACATTTTTCGGTTTAAATTTTACAAAATGTGCCAGATTATTGGACAATAAAATTATGGTCGTAAAAGTATGCGCGTGCATAAAATAAAGTTACGAGATAGTTCAATAGTTGAATATTATGCCATATAAAGCTTGTAACGGGTGTATGATATATTTTAATTTGTCGTTTTTTTTTTTTTAATAATATCATCGCGTGGTGTGTGAACAAAGATATACGATCTATGCATCGTCGAGGTAACTATAATCATTTATCGATATAGGAACAGTATTGTGAAAAAACACTTTATTACGGTTTTAAATACTCCTGTATAAAATGTGCCCGAATAATATCGAAATATTTAAAAAAGTTAGTATTTTTTATCGTAAATTATGTATTTTTAAGTTTTTAGAATAAAATCGTCGGTAGGTTATAATTTGCTTTAAATTAACGCAATAACGATATTTTATTACGGGCGATAACATTCGCTTACAAATAAACGGCGAATTTATATTATAGATTGATCATTTTTGTATGTATATTACTTTTATAAAAAAATCGAGAAATATAAATATATATATATATAAACAATAATGTTATTTAATTCTTATGGTGTATTCAATACACAACTGTAATAAGATTATTTCAGTACTTGTTGTAAAACGTCTACATTTACGCGAATAATTTATATTGTATAGGACAACGGGAAGAACTCCAAAGTATACTATCTTTCAAAATGATCGAAATCCATATATATAATATATCAACTTATTACGTAAAGAAATATTAATTAGAGTTCGATATAAAAATATTATATATTTATTGTTTCGTCGCTCTTATATATTATTCAGAAATCGTCGTAGTGTACCAGTCCATGAACGGCAACGAAATTATTTTAATTGATTTACACCGCGGCGTTCCACTATAATATAACGGGCATTATATGTTGCGAAATAATATCCGATAGTTTCAATGCCAATAGCCGAAGACTTCAATTGATTTTATGACAATGACACACACACAAATAATAATAACCCGCGTAACAACAATTCTAATCATTTCGTATATATTATTGTATACGAATTATCCAGAACGTCAAATCGTTTATAAATACACGGACAACGTGACAAACGAAAATATCATCGTTAATATATATATATATTATTGTTGAATTTGAGTACCCAAAACTACCTAATTGTCGTTTTGGCGAATCTATAAAACCGAAAATATATTAATAATCTCCGCAAACATATAGTTCGTTAATTATGAATAGCATATTTTGTACATATTAGTATATTCGAACGATATAATTTTACGAAATAATAGTGTCCAAGTTGCTAGTGAAATACATTTTAAAATTTAACTTTCGAAATAGTCATTTTGTTGACTATAATCTGTTGGGCGATTCAAAAATACAATTATTGAAATTGCGACGTAATTACAATTTGTTTCGCGGTCGAAAATTTTCGAAATATTTGTTTTGGACATGAACACTGTTCGCTGTGTTCTAGAGCTTCACATGTAATGCAAACTTAAAAATACGTAACGCTTACCGTATTAATACACTAAGCTACTCGCATCTTTCAGAAACATTTTTTGAATCATTGAAATTCATAATAAGAGGAGTAACAATATAACTCTTAAATCCCTGTTAATGTAATTTGTTTAAACCGGCATTCACAGCACCCGTGGTTGACGGCTATTTTTTCGTGTAAACTTAAAAACATTAAAAAAAAAAAGTTTAAAATTATCGAAAACGTTAAAAAATAAATAAACGTTTTATTTTCTACCCACGCGAACTTCTTCAATAAAACTGATTACTGTCACGTGAATTTTATACGTCACGACGTTAAAATGTATATTATAATATCGAGTTGTTAACGTTTGTTAACGTCCCACAACGTTTGGAAATTTGAAACAAATTATCTTGAACGCAAAATCTTTATTCTCATTTTAACTGAAGGTTTTTTGTGAATTTTGTTTTCATACTAATTTGTCGATGCCATCCCATCTTTCTTTTAGTTATATATTAATATTAATACTGAACGAAAGTTCCGTCACAGTAATAATAATGTTTTCTAGTAAATCAATTTTCATTCGTTAATTCATTTTTCTTTTACGATAGATGGATACCAAACCTCATTATTATTTCAATCGTTTTCCTAGGTATTTATATTTTAGAAGAAAATGACGTTTTTGAATATTTTAATTCGATTTCTTTATTCAAGACTACCGCGCGTACAATCCAGAATAGTTTTCAAACTATAAAAATGCAACGTGTAAGCGTCAAAATGGAACATTTTTTTTTTCTTACCGAAGGATAAAACATTTTTTTACGATTTTGTAAAGTTTCCATTTTGTCTCATAATCTACGTATGATTACGATTTAGTATGATTTTCGTTTTTTGTTTTTTTTTGACGAATTTTATTTCGCGTAATAATATTTACCATAATAAATAAAACATATTATAACTACTAATCGAATCGATTTAGTTTTTGTAATTAAAACTAGTGTAAACGGTTGCAGATTTTTTGCTTGTCCGGTGTAGGCGAAAATTCGAATAATGTTTTCTGTCCATAAAAATCATCGGATATTTCAGAAACATCGACGACATTTAATGACAGTACAATATTTTCGTCGTGATACGCGTGATTCCCCCGCAGAACGCGTTCAAAAAACAACGCTATATTGTTGTTCTACAAATAGACACGAATCAATACAATATGGATTTGTTTTGAATATTTCAGTAAAATTCCGTTCGGAAAATCAATATAACATGTATATATATAAAACCGCTAATAATAAATATATTACGTTTTCGCGATTTAATCGGATATTAGTATCGCGTGTTTATTTTATATTATTGTTGCCTAACGCCGTCCCATTGACGTCATATATAAATTGAACGAAAAACTCTTTTCCTTTCTGGGATTTATCGAACCACTGTCTATGCACATAGAGCCGTGTCAAAATGCTTTACGAGGCCCCGTGAATAAAGTTGGTGGTTATTTTTATAGATTTCGCACAAAATGTCGACAAAGTAAAAGGGACGATATTACAATAAAAAATGCGCGGCTGGTGTTCATTGTTAGTGAACCCGTTCGGGTAGACTAGCGGTGCTCTCGTCAAATCGTGTTCATACCCGTGTAATGTTAATAACGTCTTTTTTTTTAAGACTTTTATTTCGTAAGTAATCGTTGGGCTGTTTAATTTTGCTAAGTCCAATTCGGTATCGTGCGTAATTTAAAATATAATTACCCGGAATACTTAAATAAACGTAATTTAATTTTAGTATTAAACGTATATACATTTTTTATATTCATTTCTACATTACGAGCAAAGTGTTATGAAATTATATTTTTAAGATACGATTTTTTTAAAATTGTATAACGCGAAATTATTAATCGAACGTTAATTAAATAAATACAAAAGTCGTTTACGTTTTATTTCGAAGTTAAAATGTTAAAGACATATTTATTTTCAAAGACAAATGACGTTTTCTGTTTAAATACGGGGATCGTCACGAGGATTTAAAAAAGTTTCCATTTTATTTTCCATTATGGCGCATTAAAAGACACCTTCGCACTGGGCATTTTACAAAACTGAAATTTTGTTGTAAAATGTATTCTTATCAGTTACGAAGGGAATTTGTAAATGTTACAATTTTAAAGATTTTGTGTGGGAACACTAGCGACTTAATGTAATTTTCGTAAAAAGTTGTTTCGAATTAAGGTCGGGGCTCCGGTTTTATCTAAATATATCTCTTACGAATCTAATAGTATTTGAAGTTCTCAGGGAGCTCTAATGGGAGTGTAGACTATGAAAACTGAACACATTCGTATAATGTACCGATGACTTTTCCTGCGTTAGGTCACCGATTGATACAAAACGGATTAGAACGACTCGAAATATACTATTATTGTTTTCGAAACGAAAAAGGAATTCGAGAAAATAAGACGGATTAATGACGTTCTTGTTGACCAATCGTTGGTCCTTTTTTTAATTTGTAATTCGACGAAGGTTTTTGTTTATTTTTGATAATCGTTAGCTGATTATCTTTCAGCGCGCGATAACTAATTACGGTTTAAGCCCACACGTCGGCGATTAACTCCAGTCCACTTGTACCGACACTAGTTATTATTTACACGACGTTCGATATGGACTCGCGCGTACACGCCGGTTGTATCGTCTTGATTATAATAATAACGATGACATTATAGTACGCGTATACATCGTAACAATAGTTTATCGTCGGAATTTGAATATATCCACTGGTGTATACATAGTACACACACGCGCCAGTCCTCTTCTCTCGTTTGTATTAATATTAATAATTACACCGTTTACGTCGTATGTGCGTGCATCCAATTCCAATGACATATTGTAACGTACGTACGATACAACCGTTTATTGTATATATTGTTGTGTATCTATATAGATAAGTGACGCGGTTTTTTACCGTAATTGTCCTAATCGTCGCTAAATCGCGCAATCTATACGAAGATCTCTCGGAGATTTCGTTTTTTATTCTATATACGACCCTAATACCGGGCCAATTGATCGTCCATTCGTCCGTGTTTAGGTCGGCGAGGTTAAAATGTGCCGGGCACACGGTAAACGCGCTTGACCGTCCCCGTCCGGCGAAGACGAATTAACGAGCGTCGCGTTCGGTAAACTAGACACTGCGCAATAGCCACGCCGGCCGTCCGAATGGAAACGTCGTTCGTTACGTCATTCGATCGATAATTAATGAAGCGAAATCTAGCGCGAACAAGCGTTGCGAAACTTTTGAACATTTTTAGCCCGTTCCCGTTTTGATTTGGTTGTACGAAACCAGTTATTTTTCGTACGACGTACCGGTTCGAACATCAAACTTCACCTGGCCTATGTCCAAAATTTTCTTTCTCATTTTATAGCCATAAGCTCGACCACTTTCGTCAAATCCGTTCTCGCTTGAAATTACGTCCGCGGACGTGTTCGGCAATTCGCGTTCGCCAATCAAAGTTCAAATGTAACCTCGTGTTATCCGTATAATCGTTACGTTATGTACGGCGTATTTGACCTCAAACATTGCGGGTCGCTGGTCGCATTTGAAAAAACGGATTACTCCGCTTATCTGTAGTTCTCGATCAGCTGAACTGTGCGCATAATTTCGTAATTATTGGTCGACCGATTTTCTCCGCCGTGACACGCACAATAAAAATTCCGAAAAGTCACCGGACAACAGCTCGATAACGTATTATTATACGAATAATGTTGTGAAAAACGATTTTGAAAAGTATTTAAAGCGCTACTACTATGCTAGTAGTTTTTAAAGAAAAAACGCATGTTTAGAATACTATTCGAATAATAATCGCGTTTCCGTTACGCTCCGAGTATTTCAAACGCGTTTAGTATTACGAATTTATCGGCTTTAAATGTATCCGCAAAAATACGATCAATTTGGTTGGGTTAGGCTATTGATATTTAATCGTAACAAAGTCAACTCCTTCGATTCTAACGTCAAAACGGAGAAATTCGTAACTCGTCGCGTAACGTAAATTTTAATTTGACTGTAGTAACGCGCTGGCGAAGAATTATTACAAAATTAATAAACGCAAGTGTCGTTTCATTTTCGAATACATATTATTATTGTATACTCGGCGAGTGTTTGTAGTTTTGCCTTAAATCTTTCGCTTTTCAGTTACTACCGTTGAAATAATACGACGTCTACCACTACTACTTTAATTATAGCGATAATATATTATCTATTAAATACACATAAAACGAATACAAACCTAATGTATAACACGTATAACACGGTACGCGAGTTATCGCTTTAAATTTGTTAAATATTTTATTATTTAAATTACTAATTATATACGAGCGACGATAAGGATTATATAATGTCATTATTACGACACCTCTGGAGCCAATTGTTTCTCCGTAATGGCACGTTTGTAGATGTTTCGGTATTTACGTATTTTTCATTTTTAGAATCCGTGTAAAATCACAACCTCACAATAATTAAACACGCGGTGCACCCGTTACGTATTCTTCGTCCGATTAATACTATTATAATTTTTCTATTATGATTTTATTTACGCGTTTTGTATAACGCGTAGAGAGTTTACCAGTCGCCCTAAATACACGACGTTCCATCAGTAAAATTGCGAATTTCTTCCTCGATCACTCTGTATAAAGTTTATAATCGTATTGTCTGTGACCTACTCGAGGTGGTTTTTCACAACGAATGAAAGTTGGCGTTATTCTGTTCGCGGAGTGGAATGCCAACCACGCGAAACCGTAGAATGTTATTAGTTTTGTAATAATATTTAGTCCGGAGACAACCGCGAATGTAATTTTGAATTATTTAAATTACGTAATAAAACGATTTGTTATTTGTTACGGGCAGGTAGGTAATTTTAAGACGAAATATCTTTAAAAAACATATAAAACTATTTATGCGTGTACAAGATCGAAAGACACGTTCGAAAAAATTGGACGATATTTTCAATTTACGGCGCATAGCGTACATGTTCCAAAAGGAATTTTCCTGATTACAGCGTGAAATTTATTGCGTTATATTTTGTATAACTTGTGTGGTTTTTAAGTAATTACGTTACAACGAATTTTCCTTATATATTTATATATATAGAATATAAAAAAAATTTTATTTTGCCGTTTAAAATGAAAAATAACGTTGTTTTTAAACGTATAAATATTGAAAATTGATTTTCGCCCATTTCATTTTATACCGACAGCTCATGAATTTTACAAGTCGCTCGTACTGAACTGGTATACAATTTTAGTGGTTAACTGTAGGTGCGTTGTTTTCCTGGTATATTATTACGTCCACTAGTGTACGTTGTATTCCAAACTTGTATAAATATATATATATATATATACACGTTCATTATGGTATTAAATGTTTTATTTATGTTCGGGGGTCGCGTTTATTATGTTTTCGTTCGAGTACGCGTGTATTTAAAGAAAATCGAAGCCAGCAAAAACCGGTACACTTCTCATTTGTCGTAAATTTTAATTTTTAAATGTAATATTTCGTTTCCTCCAAAAACACGTTTACTTTATCTTAAAAAAAAAAAGGACAAATAAAAGCGATTTATTATCAACCGTCTTCAAATAGTCTTTAAACAATCACCTGAAGTATCCGGCTAGGTGACTGATTAATCACGAAAACAGAAATAAAATGAATAGATAATTTTACCTATATATATATATATATATAAATTTTACGTTATCGGCGTTATTGTCAAAATTTTTAAAATTCAATATTTATAATCCGAAATCCGTCGAATTTTTCCCATCCAACGTGTAGAGAAATTTACTAGTTATGTTTTGAAGTTTTACCTTAAACGTTCGAAAAAACTATTAGGAAAATCGATAAAAAATACAACGCGTCAACTAAAGAGTTCTACGTGTGCGCAATATGTTTCTCGACTACGGAAAAATACGCGTGCGTTTATAAATTTGTCTGATATTGGTGCCATTCCGTTTACCCAGAAATATGTTCACGGGCGACAAAAACGACATCTATAAGTTAATCGCTGCAGGTGGTTTACGTTAGAACTTTAAACCACTTATGTACAACCGCATGTTTAATATTTTAGCGTGTAAAATATAGTTTCTCCGGGACACGATCATTAAACCGTTCAGATATCAACTTTATCTACAGTGTATCCTACAAAGACTTGATAAACGGACGAATAACTTCCGTTCTATTAGTATAATTTTAAGTTCCGGGTTTTCAAATAAAAGTTATGCGTGTATTATCGTAATAAATATATTTTTAGCGTCAATTTAATCGTAAGCAAATTGAAATAAATAATATCGAATTTTCTTCTATTTTGTTGTTACGTCGACATTTTTAGACACAAACGCCGGCGTGTGAAACCATTATTCGAGCAATGGAGTGACGTTGTTAATTTGTACGCAAGATTGTCAAATATTTTACGAATAAACTGACGATTTTCAGCGGTGATCGCGAGAGAATGGTATTGCAATACCAACAAAACGACACGGACGGAATAGTTTCATTTCTTTGGCTACTAAATGAAACGAATTGACGTTTCCATAAGCCAACAAAACATTTTAGGAAATCAACTCTTTAAAAGAAGAAAACAATTTCGAACATTTTTTTCGACAAATAAATTTATGTAACGAGTATTTGAAATTTCGTGAAAAAATTAACAACTCGAAACGTTGCGTTTTCAATTGTAAAACCGTCCGAATATACCAATTTGCGATTACCGGTTTCTAGTTGTATAAAAAGGAAATCTCGGAAATATCGAAAACATTGTTATTACGTTTAGCAGTTTCCGTAGGAAACCCGCTGTATATATTTTACAATATCACGTGTATACGTATAAACGTGTTTATTTATTTTATACTTATGACGTTAAAACACGTAGCAAGTGTACATTTGACGTTAAACGATCGTGTGAAAACCGACACGGAACATTGTGTTATTTTCGGCCATTAATTCGAACATTTTGATGTTTTACGTCTGCTAGTTTAACAGCGACAACATGTACAAATTCGTGCATAAAAATGATTAAATAATCTCTAGTCAATGATTATCTGGATCGGATAATATGACGGGAAAATCGTTGTCTACGTTGTTGCGAATTTATTGATAGACGACGGCGACCCGATTCCCCGCAGTAATGTCTGACGACTCTCCGGGGCAGTGGGTGTATTACCGACTTAGAAAAGTTTACCGAATTTCGGAATCGGTTATTTTTTATCCTAAATCGGTTATCTATCGGTCTAACGTACAAGGTACGCTCGTTTTTCAAATTTCATTCGAATACAATTTATTGTATAATCTGTGCGTACAACGAATTGCTCGCTATTAACGAAACGCGCAGGATAACAGGTCTCGTCTTTAACTCAGCCCGGTTATATATACTCGAGTTATGTCTCGCCTGTAAAAATTTTTTAAATAAACGTCGATTTCTATTATAACACTGGGCACGACGTTAAATTTCGTCCGACGTTGAATTATTTTAATAAACTCCCTTAAAAGTCCGGGGAACTCGTAACGTTATGACAGATAACGTATTTATACTGTACGATGTAAAACTGTAATGTTTTTTATTTAGGGAATTTAAGGTAATTTCCAAGCCTTGTGCTAATTGACCAATTCGAGCGATAGTTATATTCGTCGGAACTCGTGTAATTGTATAGCGTATTTATAACATTCATATTTCGTCACTGTCGGATAGAAAGAGCGTGGAAATTGTAGCTTTGCGACTAAACGTCGGTGTCCACGACGAGTGATTCCCAAAAATAAGTGAAATCTGTTTTTGGACATTTTCGCGATTAGAAGGACTTTTTTGGTGAGCAAGGGTGAACATATACGTTATGTTTTCGGCGAAAAATTATGATAAAAATATGCCGTACCGCTATAAGGTTCGATTCGAATTAAAAGAAAAAATCCGTCACGGAAATAGATGTCCAGAATTAGAGTAATGTCGAAAGCCAGACAGACGTGTTTCTGGCCGGGATAGAAACACGGTGGTTTGGGGCTGAAAGCAAATGTCTTGCGTTCTTGCGCGTGTCCGGTACGTTATACACATTTACGGAAAAACGAATAACTTTATAATTATTTACCGAGCCAATGAAAGTTCGTCGATTCCGTTATCGATCTATTATGTAGTACGGCTTTTGAAAAATGTATCGCGCGCCAGCTATACCCGCGGCAAGGTCGGAGTATACGGCGGAATATCCGCGGCAAATCTTCAATGCGGTATACCGCGCAGATAAATGGGATTTTCTCCTTTGGACGTTATGACGTATTATGCATATAGCTGTTTTCGCTTTCAATATCGAACCGTTAGAAAAATGGTAAAAAACGGCCAATGGACAAACAAAATAAAAGGTTTCCGAACCATTTTCCAGCGTGATTCTTATAAACAACTACACAACCGGGACGCGAAATTTTAATAAATTTCCGAATCCCGCCCGCCGTTTTTCGCATAAAATACGTATCGGCATAGTTCTCGTATATACTTACACAATTTAGCGTTTATTGGCATATATATATATATATATAAATGGGTTGAATCCAAACGCGTACTTGTGACAAGTGTTATCGCGAATTTCCTATTTCACCTATATAATATTTCGGCGAAGTGTAGTTCAATTATCAACGTATTAATTGGAAAACAATCGACGCTAATCGATCTTTAGTTTTTCAAACGCACTCTGCCGTGTACAATTTTGTTTTGGACGTGAAAAAACCGAAGGTATCGTCAACATTTTTCGACCGACGACGGTTTAGACGATACGATTAAAAATGTAATTTACTTGTTTTTTCCTTAATTTGTTATTGAATTAGCTTAAAACGAAAAAATCATAATTAATAATCGTATCGTTTATTACGATATACCGTCATATTATCGTTATATTTTTGTGTGTTAGTTAACGCGTGTATTGAACAATTTTAGGGAAATTCACACATTCGTAATCGATTCTATAAGTTGCGTATTAAGTGTTTTCACGCGTTTCGTCGTTTACATCAAAAACGGTATAATGTAAATCCATGTCCTTAAGCCCAACAACCATCGCGTATTATTACGAGTATATCGTGTTTTGTTTTAACGTAATATAGTTCGTATTAATAGCGATATATGTTCCAGACTGATTATCGTATAAACGATGTTTGTGTTCGTTAAATATGCGAATTTCTATCTAGCGTATTTTACGTAAACAGCGGGTGGATAAGGTATATTGCCGACGTACAGTTTATTACCGTATAAATATCGAATAAAAGTAGTGTGCAATAATATTTAGATGTCGAGTTTGAAATTGTGAAATAGAGATTGTAGAATTGCATAATTACGTTGTTTTCGATAGTCAACTTCGCGTCAAAAATTATTCGGTTCCTGTAAACGAAAATTTAACGCATTTCGATCGATATATTTTTGTTTACACTTTCGATGGGGTTTTTTTCTGCTATATACGCGTCAAAACTATATTGAATTCTTTCCAAATGTTACGTAAAAACAATTACAGCGTATCGTGAATATAAAATATAATTATTTTTAACGAATTACCATACTTTACCTTATACATTATTCAAAAATTATTTCGATTATATTATATACGTATGTATTTTATTGTATTTTTTGAGAAATTTCGTGATATTTAAACCAAATACACATTAAATCGCTCTCTAAAATAACACCGTAAAATTTGAGGCACAAGTATATTCGTGAAGTCGAAGCAGGTGACGTTTCCAAACTTTCAATCGCGTAATATAATATAAAGGAAGAGGGAAAATTCGTAATTTATTCGCATAAGTGACGAATATATTTTGTATATTATACAGAGCATTGAAAAAGCGTGAACGATTCGAAAAATTCCCTTCAATTTTTTACGTGTACATACTGCAAACACACTTAACAGGCCCCAAAAATTAGAACCTCATACAGAAACGTACCTCAACATAAGCAACGAGTATCTAAATTTTCGGTATATTTCGAACGATCTTTTATGTCGAATAATTTACGATATTCGTCTTGTTCCACGGCGTTTATTATTATAGTATACTGTACGTTATTTTCTCCACCAACTATTTAACACTAATTTCGTAGTATTCTCTCTCTCCCGTATTCTTTCTCGAAATTCGAAATTTGTTTAAATTCATTCGAGACAATCAAATTTTCCGATCTTCCTAAATTTTAGGGTTTCTATAAATTCGAACATCCGTGGCACGACGTCTCTTTTTAAAATTCAAATTGAATCTTATGATATTACAAAATATCTATATCGTACATTTTTCATATAATAAAAAATATTTCGGACCTTCCGTAATAGAAACGCATTTAAACATTTACGAATGAAATTATATTTATTTTTGAGAATTAGTTTATCGCAGAAACATTAGTTTTGTATTATATGTGTTTGATAATGACGATATAAGGCAACCCGTGGCACTCTACAATTTTTAACGAGTCCATCAACTTAATTATCGTTCACATAGGTTAAACGTTAAGAATTATTTTGATTCCATGTAAGTAAAGTATTTAAACATCGGGTGGAAGCAATTATTCGTTTATTTATTCGCCCGTTTCTTTCATCAGAACCCGAGAATATTTAACAATATGGCCATGAGTCGTACTCTAGTATTAACATTAACGAAAAATAGTGACAATTGGAAATTTCGTCGAAAGTTTTTCGACAATATTAGATATGGAAAATCGGTCGGTCGCCACTTCGTCGATAAATTCGTGCGGAGTGTGCGTGTTTATCGCATATTAGAAGGCGGTTTAAGTTTCGACACACAAATAGGCGCGTGGGCGCACGCCCTTGGTGGTCAACAAGGTAACACGGACGACTTCGGCCCGTATTGATTCGTCTGAATAATGAAACACAAGTCGGCAAGGAAAGTGTGGGCAAACTATACGCTAACTTAACGTAAATGGCGCGACTAAACGGCGAAAATTGCGAATATCAAAACGTCACCGGGAACAGCCACCCATTCCGCCACGCGGATTAACGAACGTCTCCCGTGTCTTATAAAAGACAGCGGCTTAGTCCCAGGATTCGGTATACTGGACAACGAAACAAAACAAGTTCAGCATACGTGCTTAGGTGGCACACGCGTCGCAGGTCAAGTTACGGGCAACTTCGATGGCGCTGGAAATCGAAAACTACGCATCACCGGCCCAATATCTTACTTGGGTACGTCAGTAAAACGGCGTTGTCGTTGTCGCCTTTTATATATTTAATGGATAGTTAAAATACGCGGTTGAAGTTTTTATTATCGGCGATTTTGTATTTAACAAAAACACACGTGATTCTTCGCGCGGATTACGTTTTACCGATATTTTCGCCACGATTATTTCGCGATTAATTCAGGAACACTTTAAACGTTTCGTCAAACAATCAGCACAGTGGTATATGTCACGGGGATAAATAAGCGTACAATATCCTTTAATCTTTTTTTTGTTAAATCGATACAGATTTAATTCTAAAGTCCATGTCGCTTTATAGTTTTTATTTACCTCCCGTAGTTACGTACTTTATAATACACATACACTTCGTATACATTTTCTAATATATCTGAAATTTAATCGTTTCAAAATTATTATGTTCTTTAGTACAACCTACACTTACCAATAGATATCTACGTAGCACGTTGGTCATACGAAAATACGAACATTTTCCGCGATTTTAAGGCGTAACTCATAAAAAAATACTACATTTAAAATACATCGCCGCGTAAAATAATAAAAGTTCATTAACGTTTTACGACAATTTGACTATTTCAATTTTGTTTATTAGATTTTTGTCATAAATGACGTACCGATTAAAAATTACGGTTTCAACGTTTAGAACCTCGTGTTGAAATACGTTCGTCGTCTTGTTTGCGCATATTTTTAATTACGTTATTTTCCTCGTTACTATTTATTCGTTCGTTTTCGTTTTTTACGTTGTATTCATTAGCTATTTGCTTAATGTCAGTCTGTTTTCCAATTTCATTTAAACATAAGTGGTGGTCTATTTTTAGTTTCACTAGCTACATCATTAAAAAAACTTTCGTGACACAAATATTGATTTATTTGTTATAGATATTTATGTATCGTCAATTATTTATATAACAACCATATATTAACGATATTTCATAGAGAACAAAGGAATTTATCGTTAAGCTCCGCCTTGTTGTAAAAACAAAATTCATTGGAACGGTAACGAATTTGCACGCATTCATTTCGGGAATTTTCCAACGGCCAATAATAGTAATTTTAGAGGATTTTAAATAGATATTTCCTATTTTAACGCGACAAATATTTATATAAATATGATCGAATCGATAATTTTTCCATTTTGTGTCCGGATACAACACACGCTACTAAATCAAATTCAGTAAATTGTGGAACACGACAAATATTGACCCGAATGTAATATTAAACATTTTCTATATCGTTTTATATGGATACGTCGATCAAAAACGATACTTCGTAATAAGATAACCCAACCTAGAAAAACGGGCGTATCGAAATTTCCTCGGACGATCGCTTTTCGTGAAATATATTCCTTCAAAAATTCGTGAAAACAAACGATCCAAAAATCGAGTCCGACGTAAAACATTTCGTATAAACCTTCGCATATTGGAGACGTTTAATTGGTCGAACGTAACATAATAAAATGGCTAACCATTTAAAAACATAAACGGAATGAATTCCCCGTAGAAATTACTACGCGAAAAGCCACCGACGTCTATACGTAAATACTCGCAATAAGTCTTTGTCAAATTTTTGGTTTTATTCCTATCTCGTAATCATCTTGTAAATACACACACACATACACACACATGTAAATACGCAAACACGATGTAAAAAGCCCCGTTATATGAGAAAAGAATAACCGTAAAAACACCGCAAAGTGTGCCAAAAAAATAAATACATAATTGATTTCAATTCGAACTAAAAACGTGAAAAAAGAACGTAAACACTTTTTTTCGAATATAATGTGACGTAATTTAAGAGTATTTTATTATAAGAAATTTATCGTAAACAAAATACTCTGACGTATTTTTTCGCCTAGGAAAGTAACTTACGGAAGATGTATGTAGAAACCTTATAAGTTAACGCGTAGGACGAATTTTGGTGGACTGGAGCAGTTCCGTACTTAGCCGTGAAATTTCAACTGTGTTCGATGAATAGGCCCAGTAAGCGTTGATATTTTAAGAAAATTAAAAATGACCGATTAATTTAATTTGTATCGAAATACGTGGTAGTGATAAAAAAGTGGAAATAAAAGAAAATTAAAAATAATAAATTCGTCACAGTCATCGGGTTTAGAAAAAAAATCAAAAATGAAGTTTTCCTAATCTCGTCATTTTTTAACTGTCAGAAAAAACATTCGATATTGAATATAAATAGCCGAAAAAAGTTAATTTCGATAAAGTTTTTATATTAAAAAAGAAACGAAGTAAGTAAAATGTTTAACCAAAACTTCTAAACAAATCGGTCCGCAATAAATTCTGATTCTCGTTATGGATGTTATTCGTTTAGAACTGCAAAAGTAAGAGGGAAAATTGTACATAAAACGTGTGCCAGATAAGGTACATTTATAACGTTTCAAAATTTTCCCGTATATTTTGAATAGAGCTTGGAGTATTTGTATAATGCACTTAGAAACACGTGCGTGTTGAGTAGCCAAAGATCGCATAAAAAAGTCGTATACTCGTTCACGTACAATTGACAAGGGCATTTTGTTCGGCGACTAAAAGATTGACAATAATATTTAACGTACGTTTTATAAACGAAACGCCCGTCTTTCGGCGGCTTTTAACTTTTTGAAATAATATATGTGTAAACACGTGAGCGAAATGACGACAATAAGTTATTTCGAAATTGTGTTACTGCGTTGAAACGAAACGGAAATAACGTAAATCTTCAGGAAACGAACGTTAGAGGGCGCGTACTGCGCGTGCGTACAAGAAATGAAACGTTTACGTAAATTTTCATTTAACACGGAATTAATCGCGAGTATTAACGACAACTGCGCGTTACAAGTAAAATGCGCCGACGAATACGAATACGAAAACGAGAAATATCGGCGAATTTCGCGTCGTACGCCACGACGACATTGCGCTAATCGATTATTTAAAACGGAGGCCGCCGAAGTCGGCGGTAAATTAAAAATGAATCGTGCGGACACCGAAAGAATCGCGCGACTCCACGGCGTAACGGACACGCTCCATCGAAACCGTTGCGGCGCGCGACAATTATAATGTTCGTTCGGACGACACGATTACGGATATACTTACGTTCTTAATATTAATTAGCGACGGTGAATCGTGTACGGGGGATGTATACTTAGATCGGGACGAGGCCGAAATCCCGTCTTAAACGTAAATTGAAATTTGAATTTAATACCCATAACGCGCGAAATATGAAATAATATTATGTTAATATGGTACGTCGCGACGATAATAATATTATTATATAAACGCGAACCACGTCCCGAGAAAATACCTTTAAATCGCGAGTACGCCTCGATAATACTGCACCTCCCCCCACCCAATCCCGTGCATATCGAATTCGACTCTACACCCATCACCCCGAAAGAACCGACGTAGTTAATTTTCGTATTTTATTTTCCAAGAGAGTTCGCGAGTTCATTCGCGAAATTCATAATTTACCTCGTTTTCTCCGCTGTTAATTATATGTTCAAACGCGCGTACGTTGTATACGCGCCGGTGGACTTCGTAGGTTAGTGTCCACGTTGGAAATTATACACGAAACGTTCGTTTATAGAACGCACTCGACGATTATAGTGTATTGGAAACTACCGGAAATTATTCGAAAAAAACACCCGGCGATTGGAAATGACCGGAACGATTTATCACAAATATCAAACGGACCGGAGGACAACGACGCGCGAAAATTTGAAATAAGGACCGCAGAAAAAATAAAGGTGAGCAACGTGGAAAAGTCAGTATAAATGAAGTCGTGTAAACAGAGTTAACTTAGCCGGACAGGAAGGGATTAATTAGGAAAATAGGAAGATTCGAGGCAACTGACTCGTCGCTTTGAGGAATGGTGAACGGATAGAGTGACAAAACACCTAAGGCCGTTAGAGAACGCGGAAAAGTAGGCAAAAAATATGGAGGAATAAGAGAATCTGATTGTCGCGGCAAAGGATTTAAAAAGTACGTGATACACGCCAATAAAAAAAATTATATATATATTAGTAAAGGACAAAACAATACATATCCAAACTTATGACTTGGACGAATACAATAAGAAAAACGTAAAAAGTTCGTTGACGTTTGAAATTTTGCGAAAAAAGATTAAAACGAGCGAAAATAATAAAATAAAACGGAATAATGTCCGAAACTTACTCGAAAATCGTCGAAAAATAAATGTCGATACGGGCGCGTTACGAACGAATACTAAAAATCGAATAATCGAAAATGTACATTGGTTCGACGCGTATTTTCGTCAAATATATTAAACGTTTTTCGGTTACGAATATCGAAACGAGTTGACGCGTGTAGGTTGTAAACCAATCGCCGGACGTACACGAGGTACACACGCACAGACGAACGTAATGAACAATAATGTACGGAAAATGACGTTCGCGATAATAATTACGCGAAACGCGGGAAAACCGTCTTGACGAGGTTATTACGGTTTATTTAAAAAAATACGACGTACGTTTTGCCGCCGTGGCTTGTTAAACGCGAACGGCGGTTTTGGCCACTTGCCGATCGCATAAATCTCGACTCGAAAAAAGAGAGAGAGAGAAAGGAAAAATAAATGAAAATATCGCGATAAATACTGCGCTCGTTCCAAGACCAATAATTAATCCCGCGTACACACACACACACACACACGTGCACGTGTATGTACTTTATAACAATATGCGACGAAATAACAGCGCAGTGTTGAGTACGTTTTCGAGGACGGGTGTTTAAATTGTCTTGTTCGACTGAAATTTCCCGAGTACCGAGCGCTTTCAATACGATTTTTACGCGTCGAACACGACGAAAGTATCAAACCATTTTCAAACTACTTTCCGTATGGCGAACATTCCTGTCCAACGTTAGAATGGAAAAAAGTCGTTTTTCCACGTAAACTAATTCCGACGGTTAATACTTACAACTTTCGCGAATGGCGGCGGTTGAACGGATTCGTATTTTTCGACAACATGGGAGATCGAACATAGACGTATTCCGAATTTTACAAGATGCGACGAAATATTTTTGTAACGATATCCGTACCCGACGAATTTATCGATATAAAGATAGTTAATATTTATAAATATTTCCACCGTTTCGCTAATTTCGAAAATAACATTTTTTGTCGCGTAATTACTGTAATATTACTATCGTAGTTAGATTTGTCGATTCGTTTTCGAAAAATCGTATTTGATTTTTTTAATTCCACGCTTATTTTGTTTATTTACCCGCAACCCGAGATTATAGACGGGGCCTATTGTACATTTTGATTCCGGGCACACGTCTGGTGATAAGTAGCGTTTTGAAAAAGAAACGTTATTCGGAAAATATTTCCGGGTAACTTCTACAATAGCCTTTTTGGCGTCCGATGTTCGGCGCTTTGTATATTTTTCTCGCCCGAATTACGATAGTATACATGCCATTTTTTGATCGCGACAAAATTGATACGCTATCAATTCGTTTTATTGGCTTACTTACGTTTCTTCCATCCGGTAAAAGTACACACGTGACAATACGTGTATACGAATAAAAATTTTACGATGAAATTATTATGATTATTATTACTTTTTACGAGCGTAATAATATTGTAACGAATAACGTTACTTTTTTATGATCTAGAAAAACAAAAAAGTTGTCGCGTATATAAAATTATTTTTATTTTTATTCTTTGAATTCGTTATTATTTTTTGAGTATCGGTACTAGTTATTTATCGATTGTTTAAACGGCGTTTAAATATTTTTCCATCAAATATAATTCGTGTAGTTTTTTTATTCGGAAATAATAATTTCAACAGGAGTTAAGATTACGTAAATGTATGCACCAACAGTATTTTTAGTCGCTATTTATTATTTTCTATTTCGAATATTATCGCTCAAAACGGACATATTGAATGCGCGATTTTTCATATTTATCTATAAGTAAATGCCAATTTGACTATCGAAATTTCTCGTTTGTTTGTAGAATTAAATTTTTGAAATTTTCGGAAGAACCGTTTGGTCAATGCTATAACGATTATTAAATTGAAATACAAATTCTTCGAGTTAGAAGTGAAGTTAAATTTTTTATTTTGGATAAGCTACGAAAACACGTTAGTTATACTTAAGTTTTAGTTATACGTAAGATCGTATATGACTATTATTGTTAAAACGTTATCGGTCCTGTACGACTAATTAGAGTTATATGACGTAATCTTACATATTTAAATGTATATTATATACGTTCGTTTGATGTAAACGCGAGCGCACATGAAAACGCAAGTTGCGCTAAATTTTGCGTTATTTCAGAGTCTAATTTGTTAATAATTATCCGAATTTTTCCATTACGATATAATGTATAATTTGACGTATGTAAAATTTGAATTTCAATGAACTGACTTTCTGATAAATAATTGATTGGTTATTCAAAATACCGTTTAAACATTACGAGTTTTCTTACCGAATTAATTATTTCTTTGAATTCAAAATGAATGATTATTTTTTATTTTTAGACATACACACACACACACATATATATATATATATATATAACCTTAAACGAAACGTGACGTGCTAATGGTATTCTTTGTATTTTTAAATATCTGTGAAACGACATTGTTTGTGTCCCAAGAAGTTTAATAAACTGTATATTGACCTTTTGGTTAGGAAAAAATAAATTACCGAGTACTCCGAATTTATATCTTTCTTTTTTTTCTAACTGTTAAAACTAATTTAAAAACAAGCTCGTAACGTAGAATTATGTTTGGCGGATGAAGTTGAGTGTATCTGTCTAAATATAACTCTGGTCGTCAAATTTATGTAGACTTTTCTTTTTTCCAAGCGAATTGCATCGTATTATACGAGATCAATAATAATAAAAATGTCCCAACCCGTCCCTACATAAATAAATGAATAAATATATATAGTAAATGTATATCATTCAAATATTTATGGTGGTAGTTTTGACGGTGTAAACCACAATAACGGTTAGTACAGGGTCGATATTATCGGTCGCCGCGGCGGTGGTTGAAACTTTTTGGGGCCGGTTGCCTAGAATCTGGCCTTGTATCTACTTATAGAAATTCCGTCGAGAACTCTATGTCCTATAACGTATATCTATGGGTCTACGCGTAAGGTCAGGGATGCTTTTCGATAGTATTAATGAAATGATATTACCAATATCGCGTAGATGACATTTGCTTTTTAAATATCTCACTATTTCTGGATGAAAAATGACGCAGAAACGTTCTATAATTTAAAAAATTAAAACTTTGTGTAATTTTTTTATTTTTTTCCGTACTCAAAAGTTTATTTAAATTCGCTCGAAAAATTCATATTTCAACGACGCTTTAAAATATGAGCAAACATATGACAAGCGCCATACTTAGAGATAATTCTACGTACTCGTCGTTATTTTACTCCTAAAATCCGTTTAATTCGGTAAAAATTACTATTTTTCTATTTTCACTGTTTTCGTTTCTAGTGAAACGTAACGTTTATTTCAAACGTTATTTGTGCTCACTTTTTTGTGTAGAACTGGTGTCTGTTTGGTACACATTACGTTTTGATAGTAAATTTTGCTTAGGTGGCACTTTACTAGACGAGTTTTTCGATTTTTATCAGTAATTTCCTTTAACCTAAGGGGATAAAAACTAAAGTTAACTAAAAGAATCAAATCGCGGTATATTTGTTAAAGGCTGGAAACATTTTAATGTTTTAGTTATATTTTGACAAAAAAAAAAAAATGGAATTCAAACCGAACAAAAAAAATTGAAATATTAACTACCGAATTGCTCATATTCCGTATTAAATTTGGTGTAAATGAACGAAAATACAACCATCACAAATATATACGACCGCTGAATGATTTCGTGTAATTTTTACGATATTTTTTAAAATTTTAATCGAGACGACTTTTATTTCGAATTATGTATAGCGTTTATTGCCCTTCGTTAGAAGTACAACGAAGGAAGCTTACCTTTTTAGTTGAAAAATATAACGTTCCATTTAATGCTACATCCATTCTAAAATCCCGTCATTATTTTCGTCATTCGCTTCTTTGATCAATCTAATTTCGTCGTATAATTCATTTTTACTGTTATAATTTGTAATTGTTGTAACTAATTGTTTTTTATACAAAGTTTCGATAAAAAGACAAAATCTATAACGTTTGTTTTAGAAATGTTAACTATTGATCTTAAAAAACTAACTTAACTCGCATTTGTTACTATACTATGATAAAAATGAATAAAAGCGCTTATCGCAATTGTCGGTTATACTGCACTTGTACTTGGGGCAAAGCAATTGTAACATAACTTAATGGCGTTCATAAGCTATAATAGGACGAGCGTAAACTAGCGAACTCTTATTATTTTTACACTGAAAGTTCACGTTATTTTTCTTCAAAAATTAAACGTTATATATTACACGATAGAACATACATGTTGTTTTACGACGCGCTATTTCGACGTCGAAATAAATAGTTGATTTTCGAAGATTTCGATAACCGATAGTATAATGAAATATGCGCGTGTGCTGTTGCCGTGTATGTTTGGTTGTTCCGTATTGAAACGTTATTGGATAAGGGAATATCTGGGAAAAGAGTTCAATTTTCCGTTCGTACGTGAAAATTATTTACGGCAAGATAACTTGGCGCTGCAGAACACGCGATACGATTAATATCAGTCCGACAACCAACACTCTTCCAAAACACTTTTTTTAACCGTTTTTTCCGAAAAATAAAAAGAACGTGTAGATATCGTACGCGAGTTCGTATAATATAATAACAACTTGTGTCGATTCTATTGAAAATATATTTTTTCCGAAAAATTATTTAAAACAAAAGACTTCCCGAATTTAACATATTGAATTTTCGCGTATCTCCATTATACGGAGGAAAATTCACCTTTAAGTTTTTAATCGAATATTAGCTTTTTAATACGAAAATTTATACTCTAATCGTTAACTATTACTAATATTTATAAATTAAACGTTATACATGTTTAAGGTAAATTCCGGTCGCAAATGTTCGAGCTTTATTAAATTAGAAACGAATTTGAAAAAAACGGAAACTATTTACATTTTTGAAACGCTATTAAATAATGTTTACACCTACGCGTATTATTAAAACGAACGACCGACGAAAGTATTAATTAATCAGTTGGTTTTTCGGAATTACGAAATATTTTATTTTAAATACGAATTTCGTGAAATTTTCCCACCCATGCTTATTGTTTTCGTTTAAAAAAAGCGAACTAAAGTACCCACGTTTGAACATGGTTCGCTACCGGAAGATGGGCCTGAAGACATAAAAATCCAAACACTGGCACCCGTACGAAAATATTGTTCACCGGCAAAGGAGCCGAGTCCCGCGGCCTCCACTCCGACACGTATATACAATTTCGGTATAACCACTTCCCAATTCAAATCGTAAAACGTCGTGCGCGCGGGCTCGCGTAATAATATTAACAGGTTTTTCCGACCGGGAAAAAAAAACGTTCGAACGCGCTCGTAAACAAAAAAAAATAATACTCTTCCGCACAAAGTGCTTAAACGTTTATGAATTTTTCAACGTTTTTGTTTTTTTGTTTTAAGGACGTCCAGTCACGATTGGTGAGTATAATGTGTGTACAAAATTCACCGACGACAGCGGATCACGTGGCGTCCGAATTTTTATTGCGCTGTGTATCGTTAATAACAATTAAACGCTGCGTTTCCGTTAGAATTACGTCGTCTACCGTGTCGCTTTAAAAAATGATCTCGCGCGTTCAAAAAAAAAAAACAGAAACCGTCGCGGTTTCGGGGCTATCTCGTTGTGGTAGTTCTCTTTTGTACCCCACATGCATGGTCGACAATCGTTCGTTCGTTCGCAACTACAATAGCCAAATCCGTAGGAAGGTCCTAGTATTACCATCACTCTTACGATACCATACCGAGCGATTTGAATACCGAAACCATGGTGTTAGGTTAGTTTAGGTTTGCGGAGATGTTGAAATTTGTTTCCGCGTTTCCGTCCGTTATGAACGCCGTGGTCCGGTTATATTTTTTGTCAGACTTTTCGCGTTCGTATCCTCCCTTCTTATACCGCTTTGAGCGAGCGTCAACTTATCATTTTTAGACGGCAACCTATACGTTTTTTCTACGCAATTTAATTAGTACTGAACCATATAAAGGCGAATGATTTCCCAATCACGTAACCGATTGGCCGTTAAACATTACGCTTTAGGTGTATACGTAATGAAATAACGTACGTATGTTTAATACAAATTAATCGCGACAAAATATCGAAAAGTCCGTTAGAAATAAATGTTTAAAAATATAAATACGAAATTGTGTATACAGCGTGTAATATTTCTCAGTATTCTCATTAGCAGATCACTGGGAATAATTTTATTCGCTATTTACTTTAATCGAAACGTTTCGTGGACATTCGATTCGGTCCAACGAAACCGTAATATGTTTATTTCATTTTCCAAACATTCTCTCTCTCACACACACACACACAACACAAGTAAACACACACGCACACACTATCACTGTTTACTCATCTGCACGAGTTCTTTCCCTCTTCCTCCCTTCCCCCTTTACCCGCCTTCGCAAATACGAAATTATTCGTTATTTTCGGACACGAATCGGCCGACTTTGACGGATGTCGCGTAATGAATGAACGATATACTCGCCGCCGTATCGCCGAGTGAGAGAGAAAATTGCCTAATGCGTTGCGTTCGATCACATTTAAGTTCAACGCGTGCGCCACGTGTTCTTGTTCCCATCTCCGGCTGGAACGAAATTGCCAAAACGGACCACGCGATCGCAAAAAACACTACACCACCGAGTACAACATAAAAATGTTTAATTATTTCACGTTCGTGCGTACTCAGACAGCCGAGAATATATGTTTTTATATATAGACCTACCGTCGTTTGACCCGGATGACGAGTAAACAACGATAATTTTCACAAATAACTCGTAAGAAATTGATTTTTCCATCGCGTTTGCTTAATTCGCGACCCGTTCCGTACACGCCGCCAATTATCGTTTGTACGCGTTTCGTAAGTCCATACAGATTGCCTATTAACGCTAAGGAGCGTTTCTTTCCAATATAGAAATACGGGCAGCGAAATACGAATACGTCTTTATCAACTGCGCAACTTCGTGTTATCGCAGGAATTTTCCCCGTAAATTCATTAAACCTTATTCGGTTACGAAAATTCGTCAATTTTTTTTTATTTATCACGTTCAATACGTACGCGAATATCGGATCGTCTTAATACGAACAATAACCCATATCGTACGTTACTTATAGTTTTGTCCGTGAACCGATCTTAGAATATTTAACGCACACCCCCCGAACCCTAGTTTAGTTTTACCAATAAGAAAACCGCGAGAATATTATAAAACGTAACTTACGAACAACGTAATATACTAGATTTTTATTCGCAGAAGTACGAACGATTTACTGTTAGGAGTGATCTACCGAACGCGATAAGTCCGTTTTGGATTTTTTTTCTAAAAAAACCGTTAGCCCGTTAACGAACCTGACCGTCCCAGGAATATTATTAAAACGTTCCAAAAATAGTTTAATATTTACGTCACGATTAGTAATAATTTAACGACTCGTATGTCGACGTCCCGTAGTAGCTACGACATAAATACGATACATATTTAACAATTGGTTCGCAAGTTGAAAAACAATTTTCGAAAGGTCGACACGATACAACGAGCGCGCGCGAATCGATCGCCGCTCTACAAATGTTTTGCGCGTCGTATACGACATTGGCGAACGGTTTTTTTTTCTTTTTACTTCGCAAAAATAACGTCCAACCGGAAGTGTAAGCGGCGCGCGGTTTCAACCTTATATACATGTTTCCGCGTCGTTTTCCCTCTCATTCGTTCCCTCTAAAGTTTTCGCCTTCCGCGCCATGTTTTCGGTCGTCGCACACACCTCCCCCCCTCTCACTCGTTTGAACGTCGTATACAGATAAATTTCGAACGATTTCGTTTTATATCGTCGTCCGACGGCCGGGTGTACCTCTATTAATTATATTTCTACACCCCATTAACGACGGACACACCGGCAGTTGATTCAATAATGGACCCGAAGGCGCCTAACAGCCTTCCCTTTCGCTACCCTTGTCCACACCGCATCCGCAAGGCGACGCTTATTGCCACGTATATATGTGTATGTGTGTGTGTCTCTCTCTCTTGCTCTGTCTCCCGCACCCACCGACCCTTTGTAGCAATTTACAAGAGTTCGATTCGGGTCCCGGGAATTAACGGAAGTAATCTCGTTCCCGCACCCCCGCTCCTATATCCACCCAGTGAAATGTCTTTCACTCTAGAATATTATCCAAAACTCCCGGACGCCCGATCGCATTTGAAGAGATTGGTCGTACGGGACCGTCCGCGGTCGCGATAATAATTTTTCCGAATTAACTTTTGTTCCATCAGGCATTTTTGTGTCCATTTACGCATAAACGACTACTAGAACATTGCGCCTCACACGAACGCGTCGTTAAAACATTTTGTTGGCAGTTACACCGTAAAACTTCAAATTTCACTACGATATTCTGTGTCGCGTACGATTGTCGTAGGGCAACCGATAGTCGCGATGGTCAATATACATATATACGTATATATCTTACATACTACGATCTTTTCGTTAAATCCAAATATCGTTCGTACGAAATTTAAATTATTTCGCGTCCGGTTTTTGTACCAAAAAAAAAACCAAACCAAAAAAAATCGGGTAATATTAACGGGTTTAAGGTGTCCGTTGAACTAAAGTCGGACATGTGAAACGTCGCGGTCACGATCGAGGTCAATGTTATTAAAATAATTTTCGAAAACCGTCCCGAGCACCCCACTCCCCGTGACCAGCTGTTCCGAACTCGTGGGATACGGCGGCGGCGTTTAAAACTTTACCGTTTACGCCGCGTATTTCGCCATCCGTAAAACTTTCGTCGTATTCCGACGATATTATAATATAATGGACGTCTGGGAGGCAGTCCGTCTCGAGCTATTAAAACGGTAATTTTATCCAATTACATTACGTTCGCGAGCGCATTTCGATTGAATAACGCGCGAATTCCGCTCTGTATTCGGCCGAAATCATTACTCGAAATAAAGTGACGGTGCCTTGTGAGCGGACCCGTTGTGTACCGAACCAATTGTAATAACATCGGTGCGTGGTAAGTTAATACTTTTTAATTTAATATTTATTTTCGGTGTTTATCACGCAACCGGTAAAATAACGTTGCGCGCGGGCAACACGGCCGACACGGGGCGACGATTTTACGCGTCGAAACGACAACGTTTGGTTCCCATTCTCGTGGGAATAATCGGCCGAATATTAAGGGATTCTTGAAACAGAAATTATCGTTGGTTTTTGAAACGTTACGGCACCTCTTCGAAATATATTTTAAAACGATCCTAACGTCTTCAAAGGACTTATCACATTGACGCACAGCATAACGATTATAGGTGAAAATCTAATCTCGAATTTTCCAACGACTATACTGCGAAATAAATACCGATTACTTCCTTTCGTAACGCGGTCGATTGTTTTTTTTTTCATTATCATGACTAGAACGTTTCGAACAGTAAGACACGCGGTATAAACGATAGTTTTATTCGAATTATTAAAATGTCACAGAGTTCCAATCACGAACGTATCGTTTCGCGCTACAGTTTTCTATTTTGACGTATTTCCGAAACGAAACCATCTGCGTGCCTGGAGCCCGTGGATCGTTCATAAGAAATTCCAAACGACTCATGTCGGCGTCCGAGGTTTCTTTCATTCGAAAAATCGAAAAGCGAATCAAACCCTTCCCTCCCGCCCTCACTGAGTGAGCCATTAATACTCCCGAATTTATATTAAACCGGGTCAGTGGCCGCGTTTTAATTGGAAGCGACCGGGGCAAAGACAACGAGAGACCTTTCGGAGCCTCGAATCGCGGTTAGTCCGCGAAGCTTAACCTCCACGCGCAGAGATTCAGCTTAACTTGTCTACCTCCGCAATAAAATACCTTATAAACGACGTAAGGCGGAACCGTCAGAAAATTAACTTTATTATTAATATGTGTATTAATCGCGAATTTAGTATTTTCCAGAAAAAGAATTGTACCAAATATGACACAGGTATATTATGGCGAAGAACCGCTGTTCTCTAAACAGCAATAACTATTATCGTTATCGGATCACTACAACGGTCCGATTTTCGTCAACGTTACATTTTTGAAAATTGTATCGGAGCTTCGGTTCGGAATTTCGTTATTCGGATTTTGTACGATGTTTTTTTTTTCGTATATGTTTAAAAGTTGATTTACAATTATTTTGTTTCGATTTCGATTTTATAACGGTCTTAACTGATTCCGAGCATTGCGAAATTTTTTTTTGGAAATTATTCTGAAATTTACGTTCAAAAGTTACCGTATTCGTGTTTTCCGATTATTCCGTTCAAAAAAAAATTGATACAAATTCGTGGATAAAGTCACAATTATCCGACAGGGGCCAAATTTTATTATTTTGAACTTATGATCGTGTAATTGTTTACGAAAAAAAATTAATATAAATAGTTTTGAAAGTAGAACGTTTAATAACGTTTTTTTTTTTCCAGATAAACCATAATCATTTTGGCGATATTGACAACCTTTTTATATTCATTTTTACGAATATAAAGAGCATTTTTTTATTCGAAAATTGTTTACGTACAATTTTTCAAAGACATTTAATATACAGTCTCAATTAACGCAAAATATTACGTAAATTATAACAATTATGTAACGTAATTAAATTATAATTAACCCAAGAAATTCGTTCAATAGTAAATTAAATAATAATTATAACCGTACGATAATATTGGTTTAGTTCGACGAATTAAACGACCGAATTTTCGTTGGATATATACGGAACTTTTTTATGAGCGTACAATTTGTCCGATAATGCACTTGGGGTCTTCGGCTTAGGGCGTACGCGCCTGTTTTTAATATTAATTCAAGGCCGTGTTCGGAACAGGGACGTACGCAAAGTCCAATGTTTTTTTTTAAGGATATCCAATATGTTGTCGTAATTAAAAAACATTTTGGAACGGTGTTTCCGTGACGGATTATATGATCCGAGTCAAACACAATAACAACATCGTCGTTATTATGTTAATCCGCTGTGGAAAACTTTACATCCGGCACTCGTTTTACCGGGTAAACAATACGAAAATATTATTTCTAGAACGATGATTCGAAATACCAGGTAATTAAAACAAAGGTTCAAAACTCTCGAACGCGCGTAAAGGACACGACAGGACGTGAATAGTAATTAGTTTACTGTCTAGATACCGCAAAACGAGCACGCGGTCACCACGGCCCGTACGATTACCGAAAAAAGAAATAAAATAGAATACGCGTAAGCGCGCGATTTTAGACGTATTTTATTAAAATTCTTACACGCGGCGTGATTAACGTTCGAATTCGATTGTTCGAAAAACTTTTTTCAGTAATTACGCGCGTGTGGGTAACGTTGTTGTATTTATCTTTTTGCCACCCGGATTTTTCGGGAAAATAATCGTTTTAAATATTGCACGTAACCGCGGCGAAATTACACGTGGGCCTTAGGGCTGTAAGCCGTGAAATATTGATGGCCTACCGAAAGGTAGTTTTTCTCCGGAAAAATTTGTATTTAAGTTTGACGAACACTTTGGATTTCGGCGAAAATAAAACATTAAACAAATTTAGTCGTTTTTCGCTCAAACTTCTGCACCGTATGCTACGTATATTTTTAATACAGCCCTGAACTTGGCAGCGAATTTAAACCTAATTACCGAGAATAAAATGTACGAGACTAACATATTTCGTTTTTGAGAGTCCCGGGATTTTTTTTGGTTTCCCTTAATTTGGTTTATTTTTCAAATATTGGACTTTCTTTAAATCGGGCGTGATCAATTAACGAGCGTTTTTTTACGACCTCCATTATACCTTAAGTAAAATATTCGCTGTCGATAATTTTTAAAGTAAAAATTTCAAAGAAAAAAGTTAGTATTCGTAATCATTTTTGATAAAGAGACTTTTTCTGTATTAAAAATAAATTCATTTTCCCTATACTATTAGCCGAATATCCCTATCCTTAAAATTATTCTATGACCGCCGTGATTGCGATTATTGTTAAATACGAATATGAGACGACGCTTTATTTGGAATGTTAGTTATTACTTTGCGTAACACACAAGAGGTCGCGATGAACCGTTACACCCACAAATACGTTGTAAGATAAAAATATCTTTTGTGTGTGTATTTTCGTCTATCGTTAATCAAGAACATTTTATCTTGTATTTTACGCTAGAAAAAATGTTGTAGGCATAAAATTTTGTAAACAATTTGTTTTCTATACCATTGTGTATTTTACTACATTAGTTCCGTTCAAATAAAATATAAATATAAAATTAACTTAGAAATCAAATATCAATAGGCTATTCAGTTTTTTTTATATTAAATTTTTAAAAAAAAAGAATCGCAATTTTCATATCAAGTAATTATATATTTTACGTAAATAAATGGTTAAAAAATTGTAATTCTATAATTGTGAAGTGCCCGTATAATATATCCCGTGTAAAATATTTGTCTTTAACGGACAGTTAATGGCAAGTTGATAATGATGTCAAATATGGCGTTAAAAATTAGAAAAAAAATGAAATCGTATAAAATTCTTCTATTTATATTATTAAACTCTATCGTATTTTTTTATCTGAACCATCAGACGTCCCAACCGATCATCAATATTCTGGGACGTAACGTATTCGCGTTAGTTTACGTTGTTGTAAACGGCTAAAATGACGAAACTTTCGCTGGATACGCACGTGTTCACACACGTCGTAAAATGATCAAAAATCCCCGTACCGCTTAGCAACTTTTAATTTTATTCCGGACTTGATACGCGACGTACGCAGAGATAGGCATTTTTGATTTTCGTCGACTCGTCATTGGAAATTCGTTGGCGGTAAAAATGGAAAATCGCGTTTTCCGTTTAAAAAATACCGCGAATTTTTATTTGGCGAGGAAAACTTAACCACCTCCGAAAACCGTAATCGAATCACGTAAAAAAAAAACAACGGAGGTAAGTGGTTCATCGGCTTCGGCCGTGAACGATATTGAAAGCGTGAACGAGTATCGCGTAGAACACACAACACGTCCGCTACCAATAATCTCCTACGGATCCACGGACGGATCCCATTCCGTGTCTCGGCTAACAAAATATTTATCTCCAATACATGTATATATATATATATATAGCCTACGGTTTTCTCGTCTTGTAGTTTTTACTCGTACTTTTTGTTTACTTCGTCGCCCACCGTCGCACTCGTACCACTTGTGTGATTTTATTAAAGCGAAACGCGCCTATTAACTATAATAATACTTATGTACGTGCGGTACCCGAACGAGTAAAATATACCAGGAGGAATTGGGAAAGACATTTTATAAAGTCGAATTTGAAAACGTCTATGGATTTAGAAAACCGACGGAACATAGAAGATTGTATATATGTATAATATTTTAGCTACGAAGCGAATTTTCATAAATACCAACTTTTAAAATAAATCTACAAAAGAGTTATGAAAATTGCGTCGGACAATAAAATATTGCGCGATTCTTTAAGCCTAATTAAAAAAAATTAGAAAATCGCGTAGAATGGTAATTTTATCGACGTATTCGTTTTGGAAAATTTTTTAAAGTTTTCAAGTACTCAAAATATGAAAATCATACATCGGTATATATATATATATATAACGATACTAATTATATTTGTTAATTATAAGGAACTTAAAATTGCAAAAGTACCTATCCAGAATAATGTTTCGTGTGTTATAACTTATTGCTTTCAAAAGTAGAAATAAATATTTTTATTCAAAAATAAGAGTACAATTTTAAGCACTTTAAGTGATCTAAATTAAAAATAATTTCGAGCCCTTTTACAATTATTCAGATACCGGAACGACTTATTATACCCCATACTTATTTATAATACATACAACGTAGTATAATAAATACGTAAATATATTATATCTAATACCTTTAAACGAGCAATTCTTGTATATATTTAATCTGAATCTCGGAAACGGCTCCGACGGTTTTCATGAAAATTAGTATGCAGGGGGTTTCGAGGGTGATAAATCGATTCAGCTAGGTTTCATTTTTAGAAAACGTCGTTTTATCCGTGTTTTCGGGTAATGAAAAACGTATTATGTAATAATATACATATTATATAATATTATTATTATAATACGAAGGTAAATTTCGCCACGATCCACAAGGCGGGAGCAGCTCAGGTGGTAAATCGGACGGTCCCTAAGCCAGGAAGACACCGGTTTGAATCCAGATGAGTTCAGCCCCACTTTTTTTTGCCCTCTTTTTTCAAGTTCCATTTTTTGTGAAAAAAACTATCGGGATAAAATATTTTTTAAAAAAACAAAAAATACTAAAAAATTCGGTAAAAAAATACATAAATTGACATCTGTGTGCGAGTAGTAATACTATTTTTCTTTTTTAATTACTGCTTTACTGACATAGCAACATTAAGTTCTTGTTTCTAATATAATGTTAAACTAATTGCACTCGTGATTTTTATTTTAATAACCAGTTCATATTTTTTTATTATTATGTCGGTAAGATCGAAAAATAGTATTCATATTTCGTCAGTACGTAATTCGTATCTAAATATAATTTCTACAAAATACGAATTAACAAAAAAAAAAAAAAAAAATACCGAGCAAAGCTCGATCACCCGATATATATATATATATATATTAATCGTTAAAAGTGATTTTCGAATCAGTTTCAAAATATCGTGTTTTATCTATGCCGTGTAAACAATGGAATATATACGTGAATATAAATTGGCGGTTTCGTCCAGTTATATATAAAAAGAAAATATTTTTAACCAAGAGAACATAAACAGCAAAAATATTTTTTATTTCGTCGATTTCGGGGGTACGCCAGTTTTCGGATTTTGACTAATAATTGCGGACGATGCCTAGACATACCTTGCGTGCGCGCACCGATGGCTGTAATGTACTCGTCGTGTAGGCGACACGTATTTTTCTCCATAATTTAACTTTAAGAGTGTCCCATGTTTACGACCATGGGTCTTTCGATTTCTCGCTGAACGTATTATTTTACGTTTACACGCCCTTCGACGTCCATCATAATCCGTATTCTCGTTTATTTCGAACGGTTCATACCCGGTTTTTTCCTTCACGTTTGGATCGATTTCTATAGAGGTGCTTTTTACGTTTTTTTGTTTTTCCGCGTTTCGGCGTTCAATCGACGATCGCCGACTATGCCTTGAACGGATAACTGGGGAACTATTTCGCTCTCTAACGGAATTCTAAAATGTGTGCGTCGACATGATTTTATCGTGGACACGCCGACTACGGGTGAGTTCATTCGGTTCCCGTACACTTACGAAAACCTCGTCGATTTATGAAAAACGCTTAAATGTGTACGTTCCTTAAGAGAGTATTTCTTTTTCGATTGTAAGAAAACGAAAAACGAAATACGAGTATTGGCAACGCGTAAAAGGACGACGCGATCGAAGGACAATAAACTAACCGACCCCGTGGTTCATTTAAACCACGTCGACTATAAACACGGTTTTTTACATTTTCATCAATTTTTAATACTTTGACCTTGTCGCCTCCTCGTATCCAAACGAAATAGTGGGTCGCGCATTTTGAAACTTTGGTCACCATCAATCGTATTGTCCTTCGAACTTATCGTACTTTTCCCGAAAAGATAACGACTACCGTTCTTACGGCGCTCCGCATAGGCAATTCTGGTACAAACGCGCGCCGCGGGGCAATCCATTGTAAGTCGCGTACATAGTTGAATCAATTAACGTTCGGCCAATTATTTAACGCGCTAATTTACGATACAATTTCTACTTATTCGATTAGTTGTTCTTTCGTTGCTATTCAACAGCGTTATTTTTCTCCCAGATTCCTAGTCTGTACCCAAGATAGGCGATAATTCCTCATTTTTATTATTATATTCCATACGCAGAGTAAACCATTGTCCGGGATGTATGCGCACACATTCTATCACATTTGCTGATGCAAGTGTCTATCATAATGTCATGTTTTAAAATTCTGTATCCGAATCTGTGGTGAAACAATAATAATAATAATTCTGGGAAAATCTGTAGAAAGCCGATTTGTGATATATGGCCGGTCCGCGGGGCGTTCACGAAACGACGACATTAAATTTACATTATTGTTTTTATATTATTATTGGCGCGGTTGATATTGTTGTGTACGTACGGGTCTCAAAAACCGGCGGAGAATAATATTATGATAAAACGAAACGTTAGAAAATTTATATCGAACAGATTTCGCACTATACGTAACGGGATATAACGACCGAATACGTATAATAACAATATTAATAACGTCGCGTTTTTCGAATGTTATGCACGCGCGCTAGACGTGTATAGGTGGGAAGAGGGAGGGAGGTAGGTTAACTGTGGCGATGGAAACCTATAAATAGAAACAGCAGAAAACGAGAAAACGAAACTGAAAAAGAATATACGGATTTCGATTCCGAAGCGAACTGCCACCATAATAGTGCTATAGAAATTCGTATTGTGTTTAGGTTTTACGATTATGTGTGCGTGTTTTTTTATACGTATAAAATACGCCATTTTATATCGGATTCTCTTATATAATAGTTTTAGTTTTATATCTATTAATTCCAAATTCAACCCGGATACTAGAAACCAAAGGTTTCGATATTTTTTCGGCGCAAGTTTCACGTATGCTACAAACGTATACGGCTCTTTTTAAAAAACGTAAAGCGTTCGAAAACCGTTTTTATACGAAACATTACGGAGTAAATATTCGTTTACAAACAGTCGACGTGTTTAAAACCGGTTAGCCGAATTTCGTTTTCAATTTCGGTTCGAAATGCCGAGAACAATTTTAAATTCTAACGTCACGTTTCACGAAAACTGAATAATTTCGTAAGTTAATATTGGAACGTTGATATCTCAGGTACAAAACTTCGTTATAACGATAAAACGTACAAGTGTAGGGATTTCGACGACAAATCTAAAGATCGACCACTTCCCCTCGCCACTCACCCATTTGTATATTTACGCCCTACGCACAAACGTCGAAAGATATCACGGTAATATCGAACACTTAAAATTGCCTTTTGTTACGGCGCCGACGTTAAAATATTTAAATATTTACCGAGCTCTACTTTCTCGTAATCGTCAATATTTATTTTATCGTCTCGGGTTAAAATCTTTTTTTATTCTTCTTTTTTTTCGCTGCGGCGTGTTTCAATTTCGGGTATCTGATCCCTGTCGATCACTGTCACGTACACACGCTTCTTCTATCGCGTTATTATTACGTAAAATACTTTGCCAACGTAAAGTTGACACTTAACAACCCCGTCGTTTATCATTATTTGTCACGGGAGGTTGTTGTACGCGCATATACCTATCCGCGTGTTTCGAAATACTTATTTTTTTGTAACAACTGCAACGGCCGCCGTTCGTTTTAATATAATATCCAAAATTTATCGTGTTCAATCGTTACATTCGTGTATAAGTCCGCTTCGAACGAAATCAACATCGTAATCTTTTTCCAAGTGGTTTCGTTAATTGTACGACCAATCATATTTATATCGTCTCGTTAATGGTGTCCGATTAAAACGAGTATTTTCGAAACCGTACGTGCGTATATGTAAGAACGCGGAAAATTCGTTTTCGTTCCGACGGATGAAATCACACCGTGTACCCAAACGGTAATTGCCTTGCGCGTGTTGCTCTTTCCGGCTAATTAAACGAAGAGACTACGACGTTGGTCTACACTCGATATTGAAAAAGTGGATGTTCGCTGTACGTGACTCATCGGAGACGAATTAAACTTTTAAACACCCGCATTAAACTTTCGGCAAAAGAGTCGTTTTATATTAAATTCTGATTTTATTAATAGAAGAATTCAAAATTGAATAAAGAAACCATATTCGATTTAACAGTGAGTTTTTTAGACGTAAAATGTAATATTCTTGGCACGTGAATTCGGACGTAAAGTATTTGATTATATAATGATATATACGAGCGGCTACTCTATACGCTAGGGTTATTTGACTTTAAAAAGTTGCTCGTTTGTCTGTGAACTTTTGAACAATGTTTGATTTTTCACCCTTCGTATATAGTCCGTGACAATACTTAGTGCACGAACCACTCGAAACGTAATAACCGGATAAATGTTTATCGAACTACAATATTGACGCAATTTTAACGATTCTCGTTCACAAGGGAGTTACCGAGGTCAGCCGGTTCTGCTGGAGCGATAAATCATTCGAAACAAAACGCGGAATTCGGAACGACTGTTGGATAAGCAATTAATGAAAACCAAAAATCGTTATTTCAAAATCGCTACTGAACATCGTTACTCACTGATGCCTTCCGATGATATACGTACACGCGTGCTCAAATTAGCAATCATTTTCCAAACGAAATCCCCTTATCACAGTCCTTCGTAACGGGATAAAAACGGAATACAATATAATCAAATATAACGACGCCGCAATTGTTGGGATTGAACGTTGTATTCCACGTTACGTGGGTATTATATACACGCATTATTATCACGCGAGTACGTCGATGTTTTATTAAACAAACGACGTTAAATGGAATACTGGAGGGGTTGTTGATTATCGAATATAAAAATTCCGATATTTCCGTGTAAACATTCCACTCGAGTCGACATCCGTAACATTCGTGGCTCGCTACATTTTTCAATCGTCCTCTATACAAAAACAATATTCGTACGTTCGTAAATAATAAAACTTAGCTAGTCACTTTGCCGATGTTTGTGATACATCCGCGGATATTTCGTTTTAAATCTACCGCGTATTTTCGGCTATTTTTTAATTCAATATCTCGTCGTGTTCTTCAGATAAAACATAAAAACGACGGTTATCGCGGGTCACATAATCCGTTGTAGCGACATATATTTTCGAAAATAAAATAAAATTTCTCGTAGATTATTAGCTATAATTAATAATTTCTACATAAAACGCGGTTGAAGAGCAATCTTGTTGTTAAAGAATACGGGTGAAAATGTTGGTATAGAAGTTTGATAATGTTTCGAAAACGCAATCGTAGAATCTTTCCAGACTAGCCGTTCCGACGTTCAAACATTTACAGTCGCTTTTGAAAATCTGTATCAAAATCAAAAAAAAGTTGCTTTATTCGTTTTCGTTGTGCAACGATCATATATACTTATCCAATTGTACGTTACTTCGTATTTTTTTGTCAGAAAAGTATTGAGCGAAGCTATTCGATGACAATTTATGTACGTAAATTAGTTTAGAGTTTTAAAAAACAAAAATCGTAAGTCCCTAAAAACGTCGACAATTTAGTATGGAATATAATTATCGTTACTATTGTAATACTCGAATGATTTAAGCGAAACGACATCTATACTCGTAATAACATTCACTCCGGGCGAAACCGGATTTGGGCAGCTAATGTTGTATATAATACGAACAATAGCTGTAGTCAAATTCGATGCACCACTGGTTATTTTATATTTTATTGTCGAAATCATAACCCTTAGGGATAAAGGGATAAAAAACCGTTCGGTTTTAATTCGAAAACTTCGTCGTTGTAATATTTTTATTTGAGAGCTTTTATTATCATTGTTCTCGATCCTCTATATATATTTTATAAAATTATACACGTCACGGTACGCAATTTATTACAATTTAAGTTTGCACTAAACACCATTTATATCATATTGTATTTTTTATCCAAACGGTACGTACCGATTTTGTCTCTTACAAATTGTTCGCGCCACGTTGATATTATAATATAAAAGTATTGAAACCGAAAATGGTTTATACTCGACGTTTCTCTGATTGTGTTTGAAAATTATATAGTATATTAGTTTGCATTGTAAAACAATCCTGTTTGTCAATTCAAAGATAGAAAGAATGTGGGCCCGATACCGAAGCGCGGGAAAATCGGACGCAGATTTATGTCCTTATGAAATAATACAATTCATCAGTGGTGCGACTTTTGAACGTAAAAACAAATTTTTCTTAATAGCCTATAATATGTTTCGGATAAAACTCTATAAACGTTATCGTTCTAAAAACGTTATATTCTACGAGCGTTTGGTCCATTTCGTTTCCAAATTAGATTGGCACTTCCTTATTGTCCTGGAAAAATAGTTTCCTCAATACACCGAACAAGAAAACACAGATTTAAGTCCCTTCAAATATATTGTATGCCAAAAATCGATATTCCCTTTCGGTAGATTAGTACCGTTAATATCTATCCAATGCGCCACCGTCTATTTATCCGACAAACAGTTACTTCCTCTCGCTCCCATCAAAAAAAAAAAAATAACGATCTTTACTATCTATTTCTAAACTACATTCTATAACCCGTCGCACACAAATAGTTATGTTGCCGTTTTCTTCGTCGCGATTTTAATATTGCCATTTTTTTCGATAACTATTAAATACGTTTCACGACTAACCGTCGGCGATTCGTCGTATTTCATTCGAACATTCACGTTACTGCATGCCATGACGACTTTTCCGCGTCCGAGTGTCAGAACACGGAAACGACACATATTTATATATAGAATTAATAATACACTCGTATTTTAGTTGCCGCCATTTTGTTGTAGTACGACGATCAGCGAAACTTCCGGAGATAAGTTTATAATAATAACGTACTCAACGAAGGAAACGGCGTATATATGTATATATATTGATACGAATACTGGGTGAGTCGGTAGAATTGAGGGCGGGAGAGTGAAAAAGATAACCACGACGGTAATATCCGGAAAATGAAAAGTGACAAAAATATTATTATAAATAAAAGACCCTAACCTAAACCATACTTACCTATCTGTATATCTATATATGCTTACTTGGCACCGTCTCTATTATACAGTTTCCCTCGCCGCTTACACTTCACGGCCAGCGCCACCGCCACCACCAGTCGATGGTGTGCGGGCGAATTCCTTTTACGGTATTATTACGTTTTTTTCGTTTTTATTTTCGTTCCGGTTTTAATTTATCGAGACCGAATAACGTCACGGGTAAGTTGTGCCGGGACCGCGAAAAGAGAAATTACTGAAGTTTCACCCGCGTATAATATGATAATACTGTCTGTAGCGATCATGACGTGGTTCCCGAATACTTATACGCTTCAAATTTCGCGTGTCGGATCGTCTTGGAAGAAATAAACGTTATGTTGCCGGATACCTCTAGGAATATACAACTAATAGTGGTTTAAAGTGTGTGTATTACGTTAGAAGACGATATCATGCAACTGAATTCAAAGATCGAACGGATTTTTCAAAATTTTGACCAAAATCTTCCTATAGATGTGTTATGGATGATCAGCGCCCATCCTACACGTTATTATATCGGGCGGTGATGGCTATTTTACTTTTTTAAAGGCGAAAATATGTCAACGGTCGAAGTCATAGCATAAACGTGCGTTTCGATTTATTACATTTCGGGTTTTTCGTTTAGAAAATAATACGATTGCGGTGCATGACGGGCCTAATTCGCCAAACATGTAACGCGATTTTATGACATCACGATTTAAATACGCGACACGAAACTCCGTTTTTCGGGTACCATAAATATGAACCGTCAAAAAGTTTCTAAAACGTAAAAAAGGCGAATTTATCATCGCGCCCGTATCGATTATTAAAAGGTGAAATGCACTGGATACGATATATTTTTCCGATTTATCACGTACGATATCTAATCTACAACGTCGAACCAATTTGTCGAAAATCGTGTACGCGTCACTTTCAAAACACACGTACCTTGTTCGAATATATTACAAAAATAAACCAACCGAACAATACGGATTGATAGCGCTGGAACTCTAAATGTAACCAAAACGATTTAGAAACTCTTTCTATTGTGATTTAGCTAAACGATATCCGTTGGACAGACGGAGATCATAAATACGGATCGTTTGCGATTAAACACCACGTAATTCGGGCGTGCGTTAAAGTTCGAACGTCACGTAAAACGAACGATTTCCCCTTGTCAACTGACGAATTCCGTTTTATAACGCGAGCGATTTAAGAGCCAAACGTTTTATGGTCGCGCGAATCCCGTCTTTCCCTGTTCGTAACGTGAATTTCGCAAAAGTCGAATGTTCATCATTACACTTGCGTTCCGGCATAATTCGTTTACGACGTTAATTACATTCCGGTAAATCGACAACATTAGCGCGGCATCGTACACGCGTCTGGTCCGAGAGACGAAATTGAACCTTCGAACGATTTTCGTGCCGGACCCTCCGCTAAATCCGAGCCGCGTTCGTTTAACGAAAACGTCGCGATCGGTTCGAGGGACGGTTGGCCGACCGTCGGGTTGGTAGCGGCGATACTATTTTCGGTACGTTACGGCGCG